>JAPTHA010175339.1:0-10597 GCA_029814585.1 Gymnapogon annona | reverse complement strand
TCATTCACCTCCTCATGCATCCCATTCACCTCCTCATAGGTCTCATTTATCTCCTCACACATCATTCACCTCCTCATGCATCCCATTCAACTCCTCATACATCACATGCACTTCCTCATACGTCATTAACCCCCTCATAGGTCTCATACACCTCCTCACACATCCCATCCACCTCCTTGTACGTCATTCACCTCCTCATAGGTCTCATTCACCTCCTCATAGGTCTCATGCCCCCCTGTTCACCCACTTCAGTGTTTGGTTTTGTTCACACACTGGAGGTGGACTGATCACAGTGGATCATCCAAATGGAGACCCGGGGCCCGGAGAACCAGCTCTGACCCGGTTCCACTCTGACGACAACATCTAGTGATGGGGTTCCAGTGTAGACTAAAGTTGGACCTTAAACCTGGATCCTGGTGGGGGGTGGGATTCACTTTACATGAGGACACGTCTTGGCGTCACCTCAGGTCAGATTGGAAAACACTGGATGACTGATATTCTAAACACACACACTTCAGGTTAGACCACTACGGACTTCACATTTTTTCAGGTGCAGTATCTAAGACTATTGGTGGAATCCAGTGTTATGAGATTGTTTGTGCAGACTTGGCTGAATGTGTGTGGTGTGGCTGTGGTGACGGAGTGTGAATGTGTGTGTGTGGGATGCGAGCCTGTGTGTTGAGGGATGGAGACAACGGTACAAGGATAAGATATCTGCTTTAGCCAATCAGAGGCAGAGTCTGCACTCAGTACAATACACAGCCATCAACAAACCAGTTCTGTACTGTGTTTAGGGTCAGTTTCTTCTAAAGTGTGGTTGTACTTAACCAGGTCCATGTACATCTGTTCAACAAAGGGTTAAATGTGTTTAACCTGAACAAACATTAACCACGGCATTCAATTAAACTGAACCAATGGAACGGCTCTGGTTAGCCAAGGGGGCGGAGACTAACACTAAATTACTCCGGGTTCTGTGGATACTGTTAATGCCAACCTGCTGTACTACTGGTTATGAATAATCTCCATGGCGACAACCAGGCTCAAAGGAGCAGCAGGTGGACGGATGACTCCTTCAACTCCACTTCTACAAAGCTGAAGGAGGTTTGGTCCAGTCACAATCCAATCACAGGCACAATGTTCATGTAAAAAAGCCCACACATTTGGACTAGAGTTTGTTCCCTAATCCAAGGCAATCAATAAGTGATTTGATTCCGAGGGTAATTGAATCAAGACGTGAGTTGAATCAATAAGTTGATTTGATTTCGTACATTAATTGAATCAGTGGGTGAGTTGAATCGATATGTCATTTGAATCAATAATTGAATTTGATTCCATAAGTGAATTGATTAGTGATAAAAGTAACGAAGCCAGAATCCCCAATTTCTTATTAAATTCCACCCTTAGACATGGTGATGGTGGTCCTTCTGTTCTGACCCTGAAGAACACTGTGGTAGAATGTGACACCCTCAGGTGGAACTGGTCCAGAGCCAGTCCAATGGGCCGGCGGAGGCTGTGGACGGGGGCGGGGCACTTACTGTGTCCTTTGGAAAGCGTGTCGTCGTTGTTGTCCTGATGTTGGCAGAGTCGCGTCAACGAGGAGAAAAACAACCACAAGAAACAACATTACTGAGTTTCGGCGACAGACGGAGAGGGCAGAAGAATGGAGGAACGGAGGCGGGAACCTAGTGGCGGGACGGCCATGATGGGTCAAAGGTCAGATCAGACCTCCTGATCTTGGATCAAGTATTTCCAGTCGTAGTATTCAATTGTTTTCAGGCGTTACTCCTGTTTTTTTGTTGTCATTTTTTATTTAGTGTTGGTCAAATCAGTTGTGTTGGCAGTTGGCAGTCGCCGTTGCCGTGGTAACCGCCTTGTCTCTCAGCAAGCCTCTCCTCCTGTCGCTGGCCAATCGTCTTTCAGACAGACCGCTCAGCACCCCGCCTCCCCCGCCGCGCTGGTACTTACGATCAGCATCGCTGGTCTCCTGCTCACTCGCCTCTTTGCTCTTGTAGAACGGAAACTTTCGGGAAAAGAGGTTCTTTTTACGCTTGTCATTGATAGACTGCAGAGGAAGAGGAGGAGGAGGAGGAGGAGGATGGGTGATGGAGGAAACAAAAGAAGAGGAGGGGGAGATGGGGGAGTCTGATGTTGGTTCGGACAGAATGAGGTTTTGGTCTGAATCTACTCCGACAGTGGATCATGAATCAGCTCTGATTAAAGGATCAGTCCGTCACTATCACCTCCTCTGCTCAGAAAGGCTGAATAACAGTGACCAATACTAACAGGTGGACAATAAACCTGACCTTTGAGTGACAGAACCACAATGACCGCTCAGCCTCACTGAAAGAGGTTCATTTAACATCAAAGGAAGCGGAGGCTGAAACTGACAGAAACCGGAACTTACGGGGACTTTATAAACAACACGGAAAATTTGCCAGCACAACACATTGGTTCAGCTGTATATACCCAACCAGGGCTTGTAGGGCTTAGGAGGTGTGGGGTCAACATACAGTATGTGTCTCTGTGACTCATGCAGTTCACTTATTTTTGTTTTGTTTTTTTCTGTGTCTTGTCTGTTGTCTCGGATCCTGTCATTGTTGGGTTGTGAATGTCATCTTCTGGTGTATGAATGGAACTGTAATACTGTGTAATGGAAAATCTAAATAATACATTAAATAGCATAGTATAGTAATAGTAGAGCAAATAGTATTTCCCCCGGCTGGATAGTTCAGTTGGTAAGGCACCGGGCTGGTGCAAAGGGAATTCGGGTTCGATTCCCGGTACGAGCGCCCAGTGGGCTGTGTCAGGAAGGGCATCCAACATAAAAACAGAAGGGAAAATGCTGAAAGAAATCATCATCATAGCGAATAGTATTTCCACTTATATTTCGATCTTTTCTATTTTAACTTTCGATGCTTTACTATTTTTACTCTTGTGTGATGTCAAATCTATTCTTGCTGCTGTATATTTGAAATTTCCCAGAGTGGGACCAATAAAGGAATCTTTAATCTAGTCTAATCTAATGACTGAAACTCATCAACACATGGAAGGAGGGAACTCGTCCTTCAGTTCCAGAAGGTTCATGAAAGGTTTGGAAGTCTTATAAGTTCATCCTGGTTTGGAAGAATGAGAGTGACTTCTGTGTCATAACTGATCAGCTACACTGACTGGGACTCTATTGGACTCAATCTAAACATTTGACCTCAGATAAATGTGTCCCGATGTGCACGTGGGATCGGTGATTATGTGTGTTGTTTGGCCTCAGACTGATCCTTTAAGCAGAATATACACATGAATGTAAAGTGGAAACTGGGTCTGGAACGGTGCGTTCAGGTTCCCCAGTTTAAAGTCTGGACTGAAATAAACTGCTGAGGCGGACGCAGGAGTTTTACAGGGTGACAGTGAAGGCAGCAGGAGGAGGAACATGACATGCAGACAACAGGCAGACATGCTGTGTCCATGCAGCTGGTGAAGTTCACAGGTGAGGTCAGCAGAGGTGAGGACATGGATGACGTGTTAATACATGAAACCAAACAGAAGCTCCTTATGTAGAATATATCGACTGGTGAACCAATGAGCAAAACCTAAGAGTAAAAAAAAAACATGAAAATGAAGAAAAACTAACATGACTTCAAAAAAAGCAGAATGTTGTGATTTGGTACACACAACTCAATTCCAGGTTCCCAAATCATTCATATGTAGTGTTTAAGGACAACTATGTTGTAAAGAGGCTCAGAGCTAATGTCAAGAATCTTCCGTTTGATGTTTCAGCTGCAGTTTAAGCGTCTATATGTAGTATTTGTACTTTACAATATTAAAAACTATCTAAAATTCTCATTCGTGTTTCAACGCAGATCTAGAACGTCTGCCAAAGACACCAATGTATTGAATTGTAAATATGAAGTTCATATGGTTTCTACTGATGATGTGATTTCTGTGACCACTAGAGGGAGTAGTAAGTCACTCAGAGGGTGAGAACCAGAAAGAGACAACTGTCAGAATCCTAGAACAGAAGTCATCCAACTAGAGCGCTTGTTTTGTCCAGTGGACTCAGCTGTAAATGTACACAATGGAGTTGGACGGGAAATGTCAGCGTTTCTTCTACACGGCTCAGCTGAATTCTGAGGCTGGTGAAGGTATATAGTTATTATGGGATGTTCTTATCTTTGGTAAGTTTCCGTTTGTTGATCTGGGATTCAGACTAAACTAAGAACTCTGACCTTGTCCGTTAGATTTTAATAGGTCTTTAGTTCAGTTAGTGATAGCACAAACCAACAGAAAACAGAGGGGATTTGTGGCTTTACTGTTGCTGTTTAAATCTAAAAACAGAGCTAAGCTAACAGAGCTATAATAATGAGTTTTTCACACAGTCTGGAAACATAAGGTTGGTTTGATGTTGTGTTCTGGTCCCAGACTGACCCCTGCTGGTGAATATCAGTACTGCAGAGAACCATTTTCATTTGCGTGTGCATTTCCATGTTGACAGGTGATGTCGTGCTGCAGGGTGAGAGCAAGGTGAGAGGTGACAAAGAGGAGGAAGAAGCAGCGTGTCAATGTCAAGCGTTTTTTTTTTTTTTTTTTCTGTATCAGTACAGGTGAGGGCTGGTTGGTGGCAGAGCAGGGGGCGGGGCATGCATGTGAGTCCCACCCCCGTTCCTGTCAAATGTTAGCGGACGGCGACTGGCTGTTCGGGCGACGTGTGTTAAAGCGACACACTGTTTAAAAGGTGGGGGAGGGGCTGCAGTTGCGGTTTGGCTGCTGAGACGTCCAACACACGAAGAAGAGAAACTTGTCTCGAACATCATCAACAACTAAGACATGCTGTTAACGTCGGCCGCATCCACATTAGTCACATTAGTACACGGAGGCCGGGCCTCTGTCGACATGCAGTAGATACTTCAACTGTAGAAGAGGAGTTCCAAATAAAACCACTACGACTGCATTTAGGGACGGGTTCAGCCCACAGTTACAGAACCAACGCAAACACTTCACGCTTCAAACAACAACGTAAATGCCAGAGATCAGTCATCAGACAGAGTTTAAGAATGTACCCTCGTGGATTTAAGTCCAACCTTGTATGTATTAGTTTATTCCAGCTCTAATATACAGAAGAGGAACAGTTCAATGTTAAAACCAGCATCTGTAAACAACAATGGTCATATTTACTGTGACCTTCGACCTTGACAACATGAGATTCAAGGCATCAATGTAGACAGTTTTCATACCAGGAACAAGAGTTTTGAACAAAAGTAAGTAAAATGTTGGGTCCAGTCCAGATCATACCTCTATATCCAGTCTGGATCAAGATTGAACTGAACTTCCATTCACGCAACGACACAAAAACAGACCCGGAACATTTTCTGTAACAATTATTTGTGGGACTGCCTCAAACTGTGCGACTGCTGGATCAGTTCTGAACATACGTGTCTGTGATGGAATCAAAGCTAATGGTTGGATTTTATTAGGAAATATCTGAGTCAGGCAACAAAAAAACTCCAAACACACCCAACACCACAAATAATTCACTCCCACTGAACTGTATCAAACTATTAGATCAATCAACAAATACTGATCATTGCTAATAACTGTTGTGCTAATGGCTTTTTCCTTATTTGTGACGACAAAGGGTTAGAAAATATGACGCAAGTCCTTTCGGTCCTTTTCCAGAACACTCAGAACTTTCCAAATTCAGTACAGTTATAATGTCAAAATGGCTTCTCCTACAGCTTCTTGCCCAGGTGTACGTGAAATTACAGTAACGACCCAATAAAGCCTAGAAATTCAGAAAACTTTGCATTTTTCCCCCCAAAGGGTGAAAGAGTGAGAGTCGTCCAAACTGCATATGCACCGGGCGTTTCAATAATGACAACATCAGGCTTTAAAGAGTTAAGGAAGATGTGTAAATACAAATGCCTTATCGTTCACACAAAGAAGCAGATCCTGACAGAACAAGAACTGGAACCACCACAAGCTCTAGTCAGAACCCGTCCATAAATCTACAAAGATCATAGAACCGGTCCTGGACTCACCCCTCGGTCTCGAGATTTGGCGTTGAACTTCACCGTCTTTAGTCTTGCCCTTTCCTTCTTCTCAACCCTGAGGGTGGATAACAGACAGCAAAGGTCAAAGGTCGGCAAGAGAAGGCGTCAAAGACCACGTCAAGATGTAGTTGAAGAAGTCAACAGTTGTGTGATCCTGGAGAAAATAACCTATTGGATAAAAAAAAGAAGTAGGATGTACTACAAGATATGAACCATTTATAAAGTACATAATGTATAATGTACCGGTACACCACATTGGTTCAGCTCTATATACCCCATCAGGGCTTGTAGGAGTTAGGAGGTCAGATGTGAACATGGGTCTCTATGTGACTCATGTAGTTCACGTATTTATGTGTTTTTTTGTCATTGGTTTTCTCTGGTTGTCTACTTTTTGTTTGTTGTGTTTTTTTGTTGTTTTGTTTTTTGTCTATTGTCTCTGATCCTGTCATTGTGGGTTGTGAATCTTGTTTTGTAGTGTATGAATTTAACTAATTTTGTCTAATGAAAGACCTAAATGTAACATCATGACTGAAATTATGACAATTTTTGTTGATTATAATGATTATTATGACTCAAACTCAACAGTTGGGGAAGGAGGGAACTCATCCTTCACTGAAAAAATGAAAAATCAAAATAAAATATATATTTAAAAAAAAAAGTTCAAGCAAGACAGAACCAAGAGAGAGCGTCCAAGACCAGCAAGGGACAGGGTCAAAGGTCAGCAGGAGGGTTAAAGGTCCACAGTGAAGCCGATAGTAGCTTCAGTGTTTCTGTAGAAACAGTGTGTGCACTTGTCGGTCTGTTCTGTTTTCAGATTTAAATCTTGGATTCCTCGTCCTGAATCATTTCCTTCTTCCTGATCTGAGGTCAGTGATGTCTTTTACACAGAAGAGTACTGACCTCCTCTTGCTGGGGATTACCCCCACCTCCTCCACCTCCCCCTGGGCCGTCAGCTGTCTCGCCTGCCACCACTCGTCGTCGGAGGCATTGACCACATGGAGGATGTCTCCGAACTTGAAGTTGAGTCCCTGACTGGGCAGACCCGAGTCCCTGGTCTTGTCGTAGTCAAACAGGGCCCTGAGGGACACACAGACCATGACGTTACCGGAGCCGGACCTTCAGCCGGGTGGCTCTGCTCAGCCTTTGCGCCGAACTCACCTGACGTACAGTGACCTCTTCTGACTGGTCCTCAAGGAGCCGGAACCGGAGCTGATGCTGCTGTTCATCATCTGCTCCCTCAGGTCGTGGATCTTGGCCTCGAAGCGGCTGTACTCTGCACGGGGACATGACGGCCCACGTTATTGGCCCATACCTACGGGTCATGTGACCTTCACTCAGGCATGTTGGGTGTCTCACCTTCAGGTCTGTAATGGGCGATGATGGTCACTGTCTGGCCAGCGTTTTTCAGAGCGGCCGCCGCCTGTTCGTGGGTGGCGTTTCGAAGGTCGACGCCATTCACCTGGACAATGAGCAGACACAGATCCAGGGTCAGTTTGACTGAAGAGACACTGTTTACAGATGGATCCCAGTGAGCAGCTTCATGTTCTCATCAAATAAGTCTGCTGATAACCGCTAAGAAATGTATTACTGGAAAATAAATTAGACCCCGCCCCCTTCCAAACAAGACGTGGTTAGAAGAATCCAAGAGTTGTGTGAACCTAGAGAAAATAATCTAGAATAATTAATCTAGAATAATAATCAGAGGTCAATATATCATGCATTTTGGTTATTCAAGTTTGATTTTTGTTTTATTTTGATTTTTTTGTTTTGTCTGCTGTCATTGTGTGCAGTGAATGTTGTCTTTATTCCTTTATTGTCATTACACAGACACACACAATGACTCTGGTAACGAAATGTCATGTAATTGGCAGCTGATAACCCAAAATAAATATGGAAAATAGAAAAGTGTATCCAAAGCCATGAGTGGCTGCAGTGTAGATGTGACAACACACACAGTCAATATAAATAAGAATAAATAAGATGGACAATGTAACAATGTAAACAGTACTATAAACAGTACGGTCTGCTGTCTTTGACTCTGTCATTGTGTTTAGTGAATGTTGTCTTGTTGTGTATGAATGTAACTGTACATCACCAATCCTTCTGTATATATACGTTGGTGAAGGTACAACAGGTCGACCAACGACCAAAGGGTCGGCAGTTTGAATCCTGGCTTCGATTGTCCACGTGGCACAGTGCACTTGGGCAAGAACCCTAATTTGCAGATCCAGCTCATTGGTGCATGAGTGTGAATGGGTGAATGAGCGCTTTGGGCAGCATAAAGGTGTGTAAAAGCACTACATCAGTGCAGTCCATTTACCGTAACCATCATCCATCTATACGTTCATCTATCTGTACATCCATCCCTCTATACATTATCCATCCATCCAATCAATACATACCGAGACAAGTCGGTCTCCTTTCCTCAGTTCTCCACACAGGTCTGCTGGTCCTCCTGCCAGGATGAAGGAGATGAAGATCCCCTCACCATCCTCTCCTCCCACGATGTTGAAGCCCAGGCCTGTGGCCCCTCTGTGCAGAACTACCTTTCTGGGTTCCCTGAAGAACATGGCAGTATCATATTAATCAGTATTACCAGACGCATTAAAAATGGGAGAATTTAGAAAGCCCAAAAATGACACTGAAGATAATGATAATGAGGTATCATTGAATATTCACTGAGTCTAGACAATTCGTATCGATCAATCAATCAAACAAACAAATATATTTATAGTATCAGTTCATAAAAAAAAACGTTTCTCAGGACACTTTACATCTAGAGCTGGTCAAAACCACTCGAGAAACTTTGGATTGTAGTTGTTGTTGTTATTTATAGTTTTTGTTAAAGGATGGTTTGTAGATATACAGTTTTTCATTATGTAAATTTACATTTCTTCACAAAAATGGGCATTTTACATTATTTATAGGTTATTATGATTTATTCTACTGGACCCACTGGAGATCCAATTGAAATATGAAATATTCATCAGATCAAAATTTAATGTATTTGATTCTATAAAGCCCAGTCTGTGATGTGACAGAATGACCACCAGGGATGCTGATCCTGCTCTGGCTGTAATTGATGGTCTAAAAGTCCGAGCCCCCCTGGCTGTGGGTGGAGTCCTGGGCTTGAACCACCAGGGGGCAGCAGTTCTCCTGTAGATGTGGACTCTTCATCTACATTCATCATGAGATTTTCTTTGGCTGTGCTCCTGGTGGTATTCAGCCTCACCTGCTGACGTCATCATCTCCCAGCATGCTCTTGGGTGTCGGGGAGTAGCGTCCGGAGGAGGCCGGCGGGGGGAGGGTCTGTCCCAGGAAGTTGGGGGTGCTGATATGGTTCTCCATGTGCTGAGAATAAGCTGGGGAAGCAGAGAAGGAGGGAGACGTTACGTTCACACAGGTCAAAGGTATCAACATCTACAACGGAGACAGTCACCGCCACACCTGAACACCACCATCACCATCATCGTTGCTATCATTCATTTGGTTTATTTACTCTGACTCTCATATACTAATTTTCTCTTTTTTGAATTTCAGTATTTTTATGAAGTGAACTTCCTGTCCCTTGGAATTGGAACCGTGTGGTTTACTGAAAAAACTTCCCTGCACTTTCTTTAAAGCAAATCAGATGGGGCCTTACACTGCATGGTGCATTGCAGTTTTGTAGGAATTTAACGTGGCATCTATACTCAGAACTAGGGGTGCAACGGCACACGTCGTACCATTGGGTACGCCCGTCACGGTTGGGTGCAAGTATATGCCACAGTAGAGCTCATTTGTCATTTTCAAATTACGTTTCCAGACAACTTGAGTTTACTGTATATTATAATGCACCGCTTTCACATTTGGCTCCGGAGGGGAATGTTTGCCAAGCACTCCTTTCTCAATTACTGTTGCTGACGTATGATTGGTCAGTGGTGGTTGGAGGGTGGGACTTCGCGAAGGACCAATTCTACTGTCACACGGTGCAGCTGGACACAGACCCATTTCCGTGTTGTTGACGGACACATGGGGAATTGTGGATGTGGAGTGGAATTTGAAGACACGCCGGCAACATTTAAGTCTGTGGGAACTCTTTGTATTTAACCCGAACTTATGTTGACGATGGAAAAAGAACAGACGACCACACAACGGTGTGTAAGTGTTGTTCAGCCACTCTCGCCTACATGATGACGCATTGACATGGCTGTGATCCTGCAACGCTGACTGCTCGAACAGTTTCCAGTCCACAGAGAACTTAGCCAACGAACAACAACTCTGAGAAATATTAATGAATTACAAAAGCTTTTGGCTCAGCTGAGACTGACTGTGGATTTCGTCATTTAATGAAGACCGTTGAACCACGTTACTGTGTCTCGTCCCACAGTCACTTCAGCAAAACAATAATTCCAGGTATGTACAGTGCAATTAGGGCAGAAACAGAGATGGAAATGGCTCATGTTGTTCTCTCTGCTGACAGTTGGACGTTATAGTACCGTTTACATTGATGTGTAATATTTACACTGTTTATAGTACTGTTTACATTGATGTATAGTATTTACACTGTTTATAGT
>JAPTHA010175287.1:0-14317 GCA_029814585.1 Gymnapogon annona | reverse complement strand
AGAACACCCCCTCACTGACCCCCACGACCAACCCCCAACCCCCACCCACTCACTCACACACACACACGACACACACACACACACACATTTAACAAACCACCCTTGCAATATAGAACACTGACAGGTAGAATGAAGGAATGTTCCTTCCTCCGTACAACATCTAAATACAAAGGTGATACATTGCAGTTATTTATTTATGTCATTAATGTGAGTAATATACAGCTGATGGAGGAAGATGAACTGGATCAGTCTATACCTAGTGTTTAAAGTAGAGATGACTCCATCTGTGGATCAGTCAGATGTATTTTCTCTCTCTCAACCAGATATGGTCAAGAGAGAGAAAATACATCTAACAATAAGAACGCTATAAAACCTCAGTCTTCAGGTATTGCATTCGTGCTCGGTGGTTCACTTGTGGGCTGTTGGGCTCACTGTGTGACCGCTGGTTGAAGTCGCCCATGCAAACAGCGATGAAGAAAAGGGTTCCCCCCAGGACAAGAGCCAGACCTCCGAACCAGCCAGAAAACATGCCCTCTCCATATTCCCAGCGAGGCATGACATCGGGAAAACCCTCATCCCAGAACTCCACTAGAGTGGTGTACGCCACTATGGAGATGGGAGCCAGAGTGGTGAGTCCTGAGATCCAGGCCAGTACTCCGCCGACGATGACAAGCCTCCTCTTCAACTTTGGCTCCCGCAGGCAGTTCACCCCCTCCATCCCAAGAAAGGCCACCAGCATCGACAGGACACCAGTGCCGAAGGACACCATCACCAGCACCCTGGAGATCTGGAGGTCCATCGGCAGATCCAACACAGAATCATAGGCCTTGCATTGGATCCCAACTTCCTCTGTGTAAAGACACATGTGCCACAGTCCAGAGAACCAGTTCTCTACCTCGTTCAGGTCCGAGTTCATCGTCTTCCAGAACGGCATAAGGGCGGTGGACAGAGACGTGACGAAACCGCCAAACGTCATGAACAGCGCCGACCTTTCCATCACTTTAGGTGTGAGGAAAACCATCTCTCTCTGTCTTCCAAATGTCCTACAGTTTGGACGCTGGTGCTGCCTCGGAGTTGTGCAGGTGGGAGATTCAGCACCGACTCACTAAACCCATCCCACCTTGCTGAGGAAGCAGGACTGACCCGGCCCAGGCAGCCCATGTATTCAAGACTCTCTAATGAAATGCACCTGAAAAGTGGGAGATAATCCAGCGTCTTGGCAATAACAACAGGCGTACTGTTTTGTTTCAGTGTTAAGTATCATGATGCTGAACAATGGACACTGTTTTTACATGAAATCAGATCTATCCTACGGGACTCAGGCCTATGCGTGCACGACTTAAATGAGTGAAACATGAGCAAGCTGTGCACCACTCTACACACCAAAAAAAAAAAAAAAAAAAAGATTTAATGGGTGTAATGAGCATTTCTGTGGGACTATGACATTTTTTTATATTATGATCATTACAGTTAAAAGGTTTGACTCGTGATCAATCGGACTCTGTATTATTTTATCCAAGATGTTAACGCTGTAAATCAGGGGAAAGGTTTGGATTTGCCAAGTGTCTCAAGTATCTGCACAGAGAATGGAACTTTGTGTTCAGTGCAACTGTACTTACAAATGAGTCCAACACTTTGTTACTTCCACTGTGGGACAGTGAGTGTAACTGGCAGCAAACGGACGATCTAATCTACTGCCTCCGCATTTAGGTCAGCCTTCCCTTTTTTTTAAAATTATTTTGCTTAGATTTTTCATTAGACGATATTACAGTTACATTCATACACTACAAGACGACATTCACAACCCACAATGACAGGATCAGAGACAACAGACAAAAAAACCCCAAAATCATATAAATAAGTGAACCACATGAGTCACAAAGAGACATATGTTGACCTCTGACCTCCTAAGTCCTACAAGCCATGCTTGGATATATAGAGCTGAACCAATGTGGTGAGCTGGTAAACAGTTGCATTGAGGTCGACCTCCTCTCCTTTGAAATGAATGAATCCATTCACTAAATCTACCAGTGTTCAAAGAAACTTCAGTCAGTCTGTCAGTTTGCAATATAAACCAGACTTTGTTTTATTATAAATTGAGTCAAATTACATGAAAATATTTAGATTTACACAGAGAAAAGTTATATTTATAGGTTAACATGAATGAACCATAATTTTTGTAAATATTTCAGGTTGAACCTTTGCTGGAACACATTTGACCCCTGGGCCACATGTTTGACACCCCTGCTTTACTATACATATTATTTTGAATTACTATGATATATTTTGGATATTTTTTTTAATTTAATCATGAATAAGCCTGACACATTTCAGCTCCAAAATCATCACCAGAAGGTAACATATTTCTATGTATTTAAATAATGCTTAACATAGTCTGTCTTTCACTGCCGTTTCTCTCCGAAGGACGCATTAACGGCCCCTCCTTATCGTTATCATCTCTGGGACTTCAATCATGTCTATGTGGTCCTTGTTGTGCAAGAATTCAATTTGTTGTGTTTCCGTTCTGCTCTGCTCTGTTCTTTTTTCTTACTTGGTATTACTGCTGTGTGTGAGATTTCCCCTCGTGGGATTAATAAAGATATACTCAATTCAATTCAATTCAATTTACTTCCTATCAACTGGTTATGTTAGGTGATGGACTAGAGGTCACATCTTGCGAGATGCTAAATTATTGCTAAACTTGAAAACTTTAATAACGATTGTTTTTGCTGAAGCTGAAGGAATTCACCTTCACAAACAAAACAGTGTTGTTTAGAGCTTATCAATGATCTGTGGAAGCTGAAACCCCTGAAGGACATGGGTAATTTGATGGAAGGTCAAGGATTAACCTTCATCTTTTCCAGATAGTTTAACTGACAAGGGGCTTTTCTTTATGAGAATTCAACACGTGGGTAGGAATTATTTCAGTAAAAATGAGCCCCTAGTAATTATTTAACTTTTTTTTTCTCAATATGAACCGGACTCAGCCTCTTTTCACTTTCAGACATTTGACTGTACAGAAGTACAGTACATTCTTCCAGAGTTGATGTCAGAGTACTGCTCTGTGTTGGACAATTTTGTCCTGAGGCCTATTGTGTGGGTGTGTATGCACT
The DNA here is from genome assembly GCA_029814585.1 of Gymnapogon annona. NCBI lineage: Eukaryota > Metazoa > Chordata > Actinopteri > Kurtiformes > Apogonidae > Gymnapogon > Gymnapogon annona. The sequence goes on along the minus strand of JAPTHA010175287.1, from coordinate 11,204 downwards.
TATTATGCATTTTACAGAAAACTCAGAGGTGGTTGACGAAGTCAACAGTTGTGTGAACCTGGAGAAAACCTACTGGATGAAAAAAAGAAGTAAGATGTCCTACAAGATATGGAGCCATTTATAAATTACATGGAAAATTTACCAGAACACCACATTGGTTCAGCTCTGTATACACAAGTACTGCTTGTAGGATTTAGGAGGTCAGAGGTCAACGCGTCTCTACGTGACTCATTTGCTTCAGTTGTTTTTTATGCCTTTTTTTCTGTTGTCTCTGATCCTGTCATTGTGGGTTGTGAATGTTGTCTTGTAGTGTATAGTAACTGTAATATTGTCTAATGAAAAAAATCTAAATAAAATATACAAATATTTTTAAAAAGATAACACCAGATTCGTTTAATACCAGATTTATTTATTAAGGCATTAAATACATGTAGGTATAATATTCAATAACAGCATACTGATACACATTGCTATACTTTTACAGATAAATCTGTAGACTCATGAGCAGTGGTTATTATCACAAAGTGTGAAACAATGGCATTAACATGAAAAAGCTTACGCAAGACAGTGCATATTTTTATCATTTCGTAATGACACAGATTCCTTGTATTACTCCAGACCAGTTAGATGCCACAGTGTTGAGAATATCCATCAGACAGAATACAGATTTCCATAAATATTCTGTGTAAATGAGTTGAAGTTACATTTAAATGATTGAAACATTACCATAGAGATGCATTCAGGAGTATGACTTTATATGGTAGAACTATAAAAATAAGTGCAGCAGCAATACTAAGCAGACAAAACAAGATACAAGTTTTGTTCTGCGTATAGAAAATAAATAAATGAGACTCTAAAAGGCATTTTTTAAAGAGAATTTAACAAATGAATCAATCTTTAGTCTTCATCGATGTCAGACCTGGTGGGGTTCAGACTGATAGTAACGATGGGTGGATAAAAGGCCTCTATGGCAGGGGTGTCAAACATGCGGCCCGGGGGCCAAATCTGGCCCACTACAAGGTCCAGTCTGGCACCCTTAAGATTAACAATTACTTCCATTCTAGTTGCACATTCAGCCCAATTTAATACCATTATGATAACTGAGTACAGATAATGACAACTCCAAATGCGTTTATTGTAAATGGAAATATTTTCATGTAATTTTACAGTATTTGTGTTAAGCAAACTATCATTTGAAAAAAAGGAATAATCTGAAATCTCTTGAGAAGTTAATTGTATCAATACTACTACGTTATTACATGTGTTGTGTGTTTGTAGATTCACTGTCACCTGTAAGTCGTGATGTACATGTGTAACTTATGTATAATATTGTTATAATTGCACTCAATTTCCTTAAGAAATTTCAGCTTGTCATTCGTGCCATTTTAAAGGATAGTTTGTTTGTAGCTGCAAACATTTTCATCAACTTTTTTTTCCCCTCTAGAAAATAGAGAAAAATCGGAGGTGACATTGTTTATGTATGATTATGTTATGATTTGACTGGCCCCGACCACATCAGAATATCCATGAGGTCACATTTCCACTGGACCCTGAAGTCAGTCTACTAGTGAATCTAATTAAACTCAAACTGTCAAAGTACGTGAAGAAACTGACAGAAATTCAATCACTTGATAGAAAATGGAAATTAGACCCCCGCCCCCCTTGCAATCAAGATGTGGTTGAAGAGGTCAACAGTTGTGTGAACCTGGAGAAAATAATCAGAAAAAAGTAGGATGTTCTACAACATATGGAACCATTTATAAACTACATGGAAAATTTACCAGCACACCACATTGGTTCAGCTCTATATACCCGAGCAGGGCTTGTAGGACTTAGGAGGTCAGAGGTTAACATATGTCTCTATGTGACTCATGATGTTCACTTGTTCATGTTTTTTTGTCTGTTGTCTCTGGTCCTGTCATTGTGGGTCATGAATGTCGGTCTGTAAAGTATGAATGTTACTGTAATATTTTCTCATGAAAAATCAAAATAAAATACCATACATGTATATACAGTACATATACATAAAAAGAAATTGTACTTTGTTTTGGCCATTCACGATTATTTTAAAGGATAGTTTGTAGCTGTAAACATTTTCATCGTGAACTTTTTTTCAGTCTGGAAAGTAGAGAAAAATTTGGAGGTGACATTGTTGATATATTATCATGTTCAGAGTTGACTGGCCCCGCCCACTTTGACTAAATGTGGCCCTGAACCAAAAAGAGTTTGACACACCTGCTCTATGGGGTTGAGACATGCAAGGTCCAACATAAAGAAAAGTCCTGCAGGTGGGGAGGAGGAGGAGGAGGAAGAAGAGGAGCAGGAGGAGGGAATGACTAGAAGTAGGAGTGGAGCTGTATGGCTTCAGTGAGAGGAGAAAGGTGCCTGTCTGTCCATACCATCCTAAATGTCGGAGCCCATCTCCGCACACTGTTTGTCTGATATGTGTGTAGCTAGAGACTCAATGATGTCCAACAGCAGCAGCTGGCTGAGAGACCTCAGGTTGGGGAGCTTGGATACCTTTGGGGGGGGGGGGGAGAGGGAAAAAATGAAAAAATAAATGAGCCATAAATAAAGACTGACAATGACTTCAGCAGAGTAAAATGAGGAGATAAGCAGCTCTCGGACACTGATGCTCAAAAATCATAAATGGGTTAGGGTTAAACTGCTGGATGCATAAAAGAACTAGGATATTCTACAAGATATGGAACCATTTATAAACAACATGGAAAATTTTACCAGCACACCACATTGGTTCAGCTCTATACACCTGAGCAGGGCTTGTAGGACTTACGAAGTCAGAGGTCATCATATGTGTCTATGTGACTCATGCGGTTAACTTCTTTATGTGTTATTTTTTGTTGTTATTGTACTTTTGTCTATTGTCTCTGATCCTGTCATTGTGGGTTTGGAATGTCATCGTGCAGTGTATGAATGTAACTGTAATACATCTTGTGAAAAATCTAAATGCGTCACTGACTTCTGCCACGCAATCTAGATCTGTGGTCAAGCACTAATCTCTAATTGTGTAATACTGTAGTCATGTCATTGTTGAAAACAGAATCAAAACTAATTCTACAGTAATTTGTTTATTAATTGCTGTATTGGGTTACCAGTTTCATTATTTTATTATTTTAAAAGCTTTTTCTTTACTTTTATCAGACTTAAATACTGATCTTAATGTTTTTTCTTGTTTGCTTTTTTTAAATTATTGTCTGAATTAATAACTGTTACTGTAGTGCTATATTTGCTGTTATTGGTGTTTATGAATGTAACTGCAATACTGTCTAATGAAAAATCAAAGATAAACGGAAAGAAGCTTAACAGAACAGCAGAGCTGACACCCGAGTGAATCAGGGTGAAAATTGAGCGCTTTAGCTGTGTCTTGTAATAACAAACAATAATCGCAGTGACACTATGACCCTCATTGTTACATGATGAGGTGCTTGTACAGCCGGCCGGCTTGGTTGTAAACAGTCTCCTCTCGGCACAGAAGATGGCGGAACAATCCAATAGGCCAGAGGAGTCAGTCTCCCGCCAAGAGGGCTGGGTTTAGAGGGTTAGCTCAGCTGCAGTGAGTGGGCAGCAAACCCCCAAGGCTCCAGAAACAAGCCCACCCACCTTGATGAACTGGTGGACAATAATGTGGAGGCAGTGCTTCTTCATGTCCAGTGCCTGGGTCTTATCTGCTGCCTCCAGAATCTGAAGGGAAAAAATATTGAACTCTTTAAAAAAAAAAAAAAAGCCCTCTGGCTTCAGGACAGAACCATCAAATCAGGTCACAACTCCCCCTGAATGCAAACATATGGCAGGGTGTCTGTGTGAAACTATGGAATCTCCATGGGGTCACACTTCCACTGAACCCTAAAGTCTGTCTACTAGTGAATCTAAACTCAAAGAAATGTATTGATAGAAAAAGGAAATTAGACCCCACCCCCCTTCCAATTAATATGTGGTTGAAGAAGTCAACAGTTGTATGAACCTGGAGAAAATAACCTACTGGATGAAAAAAAGAAGTAGGATGTACTACAAGATATGAACCATTTATAAAGTACATGGAAAATGTACCAGTACACCACATTGGTTCAGCTCTATATACCCGAGCAGGGCTTGTAGGAATTAGGAGGTCAGAGGTCAACATATGTCTCTCTGTGACTCATGCAGTTCACTTATTTATGTTTCTTTTTGTCATTGTACCTGTTTTGGGCATTTTGTGCTCTTCATGTGTGTTTTGTTTTTTTGTCTGTTGTCTGTGATCCTGTCATTGTGGGTTGCGAACGTCATCTTTTAGTGTATGAATGTAACTCTAATATTGTCAAATGAAAAATCAAAGCAAAATAATAAAAAAAAATAGATGAAAAAAATTAAAACATCAGTACCTGCAAGACATTCTCGACAGTGACGTTCATCTCCAGATTCTGCTTACAGTACGCCTGCAGCCGGTTATTTGAAAACCCATAGTAATATGGTGCAGCAAACAGATAGCTGGTCATCACGGTTAAGGAATTGGAAAGAAACACTCAGATGAAGGGTTTAAACACAGCTACTTTTACCTCCACTGACCAAATACACAAATTGTGATTTTTTGATTTGATTATTTAATAAAGTAGACGTAAGGGAAGTCTAAGTCTATTGTCCTATTTGAGTGCCAACTTTAATCAAAGAATGTGGCTCCTGTCTAAACACACCTGCACTCACTAGAGCTGAATGTATATGGGTGCATATGATGATTGTGTATTAGTACTGTATTTATTTATAGGTGTAAGAGAGAAAGAGAGAGTAAAAGCAAGAAAGTCGTGTATTTATATATGTATATGTATGAACAGGTGTATAAAAATGTATATGTGTATATGGATGTACTGTATATGTCTGTATAACTCTAATGGTCTCTTCTCCCATATACGCATCTTACTCTCTAATTTCTTACGTAACATCAGTGTGCCAAGGGAGTACAGGTGGAAATTAGACACAAGCATCTGTCCTTTAGACTACAGGTTATTGTACCGTTGTGCACTGTCCCTGCTCAAATAAAAGCATCATACTGTACTGTACCGTACCACATCACACCACAACATACCATACCGGTCATCGTTAAATCTACAAAAAATGCTTAGAAGTGCAAAAATACTCTATTTTTCTTTTGAGGTGACAAATGTGTTGAGTAGTTTGAAGGATACAGGGAGTCCTCTGGAGGCATGTTGACATCTCCATAGTAGATGTAACGCAGCATGGACTCAAATGCCTGTTTACTTGGCACCATCTCACCAATGGAGATGTTCACCTGACCGTCTTCAGGCATGAAGGAGCGGAACATGGCCTCAAAGTAGCTGAAAAGGAAAAAGTATCAAACACTTAAAAGATGAAATGGATCAGTTTATATAATGAGTACATTTAATCAGTTCGCTCATCCCACTGAGGTCAACTGACTTCATTAATTTAGTTGAAAAAACTGAAAATAAATGTAAATGTGAAGATTTAAGCTTCATAAGAAACGGTGGACCAGCAGCACCGCACTGTACACAACAATAACACAGTCCTTCTCAAATCTTTTCTCATTGTGTTCTTGTTTTGTGTTTTGTCTGTTGTCTCTGATCCTGTCATTGTGGGTGGTGAATGTCTTTTTGTAGTGTATGAATTGAACTGTAATATTGTCTAAAATCTAAATTAAATAATAAAGAAAACAATTTAATAGCACTGTAATAACACAAATAAAACTAGCGTTGCTCGATGTCATCTCCACCTGGATCGTGCTGCCAGTATGGCTTTATGGGCCGGCCGCGGGTGTCCATCTAACAGCAGGATAATATCGCAGAACTCTAAACCGCCGCCCTCCAAGTACGCCTTCATGTCCTGCACAAGAGACGTCCCAATGTCCACGGGCAGGTCCGAGTACAACCTGGGAGGAGGCTGCTGCTTCCGTCTGACTATCTCCACAATCAGAGGCGTGGACAGATGTTCAAACTCCTTTGTCATGATCACCTGGTTGAAGTGTGACTCCTTCACCACAAAATTAAGGCAATGTTCCTGCAGCGGGAAAAACAGGACGCATTCAGTTTGTCTCTTCCCAGCCCCTCTGGCCCTCAAGAGTCTCAAATAACACTGAAACTGCAGAAGACTGATCTTTTCTGGGTTCAAATTTCACATATGTAGCACGTGCATTCAGCAGCACTGTCAGAAAGTAATGAAATATATTTATATTAAAGTAGAGTGTATTCATACTTATACTACAACTAAGTATATCCATATTATGTTAATTCATGCGCGTACACCAGTGGACCCAAACCTTTTTTGTGCCACGGACAGGTTTAATGTCTGATAATATTTTCACAGATCGGCCTTTAAGTTGTAGGGAGGGGGTTTTATCTGTATGTATGTATATGTACATATATATATATGTGTGCGTGTGTATTATACATTTGTTCTTTGTTCTACAAAATATCAAATAAAAAATACCTAAGAAAAAGATGGTATTTAGTAAATACAATAATAAGTGTGAAGCCACTGTGTATGTAACTTTATTAGCAGTAACAACATAACATCAGTAACGGCCTCTCTACAACCAAAGAAATCAAACAAAGACATTTGTTTTATGTTCATTTTTCCAGCTTGGGGGTTTCAATGTGTTATGTGTTAGCGTTAGAACAGCCGTTTGAAGAAGGTAGTGGATGTAGGGAACACATGTGACCATTTGGACATGAAAAACAGTGGCCCAGAGACTACGCTAGTATTTCAAAATAAAACATCCTTCAGAATCTGATAATAAAAAGAATGTAAATGAAGTAAGTTAAGTATTCATTCTGTCTGGCCGAGTACCAATCGACCCAAGGACCAGTACCGGTTTGTGTCTGGGGCTTAGGGACCACTGCTTTAAGACACAGCATTGTTCCTACTTTTACTTTAGTAAAGATTTCAGTAAAGGTACTGACTGTTCTCTGCTCAGCAGTGATTTCAGGGTGTATTGAGGATAATTGCCACTTCTACCACTGGATGTCAGTAAAAGTCCAATTTGAACAGCATACCTTCAGCTGGTCCAGTTGCAGTTTGTTGGCATTTTCACAAACACTGAGAACATTCTGGAGGTCGACGGAGGCCTCGATGTACTGTACACAAAGCTGCTCCAGACGTGACAGCTTAAAACTAAGAGCGAGTTTGTATACGTCCATGATGAGGAGAACATCCTGAACATGGCCTGGAGACAGGAGAAGAAGAGAAGATGTTTGTGTCAGTTTCTGTCGTGTCAGACTGGGAAGAATTCAATGCTGTGAGGGTAAATATGGAGAACGCCACCTCTGCGTGGGTACTGGATCTTGTCTGTATAGAGGAACTGCATTAAGACTTCAAAAGGCTGGGCCTCTGCCTCCCTGATGGAGACCTCCAGCAGTGGCTGAGTGCCCGATGGCCTACTGCCTCCTGGCATATCTCTGGTTCCTCCAGTTACCCCCTCATCACTTTCTTCACTGCTGTCCTGCTTGGTCTTCTGTTCAAAGAGACAGCAGAATAAATGAGCTCATTTCGCATCTAAGCTGAGGCTCGTCTACGTACTTACTCTGTACACTGTTAACCCCGTTTCAACACAATGGTGCTAAAACAATAGAATCAATAACAGCTACATTATGTGACTGGGGTTTATCAGTACACAGTTGATTTGACTGTAGACATTTATTTTCTATTTCCGTGAACTTCCAAGTAAAGGCATTTAAAAAGAATCCACATGATCGAAAGAAACAGTCTTTTCATTTCTCACCACATCAGTGTACACACAGCACAAGCCTCCTCTAAGCAGTTGAAGCCAATACATTATGGAGGCAAAGCATTATGGGACTAGTGATTTTAAAAAAAATCCTGTTTACCAAAATACCTCAAATGATCATTGTAAGTAGACAATCTAATTACTAGCAATGAATTACTTCACAGAGATTATACAGTATAAATATATATATATGTATATATACATAAATAGATAAGATGGATAAAGAAGTAGGTAGGTAGGTAGGTAGATAGATGTGAGGTCAAGATGCAATATATTGCTGTGACTCATGCAGTTCATTTATTTCAATTTTTTTGTCATAGTACCGTTTTGTTTTTTGAGCTATTTGTGTGTGTTTTATTTGTGTGCACGTGTGTCTTATTTGTTGTCTCTGATCCTGTCATCGTAGGTTGTGAATGTCGTCTTGTAGTGCATGAATGTAACTGTAACATTGACTAATGAAAAAAAAAATTATATAGAAGTGATTTCACTGAGTTTTTTTTAACCATATAAGGAGCTCAAATTTACATAGTCTTACCTGCTCCATTATAAACAACTCATTATACATCTGGATTTAATTAAACGCTCAGCTATAATAACATCTTCAAGGTTGTATCCTTGGCTCTGACCTGTCGCTGCCTATCCCGAGCCTGCAGGATTTTCTTCCGCAGCCATTGACAACGTGCAGTCACTATGGCGATATGCCCCAAGACTCTCTCCTCCCTCTGTGAACGACAGAATGACGACTTGAAAAGATGATGCAACTGGGATAATGTGGAATTAATCAGATCTTTAACAAACCTCGCCCAGAATAAACTCCACATCACAGAACTGACGATTCTCCCACAGTCGTCCATAATCCTCATGGAGGGTACACTTTGGGTAGCATGAAAACTGTGAGATGTAGGGAAAAAAAAACAATAAAACTGACGATCTGAGGAAGTTCAGCTTTTCCTTTTGTCAAGAATGTGAAAAAGTCAAATATTGCATCATACACCGAGACAGCAATATAATGAGGACATACTGACCTGGAATCTGTACATTTCTCCACTCCGCACATTATTGTCCACGGTGCCCCCAAAAATGTACATGGCATCTTGAATCACTGCGGCAGCATGAAACAGTCTCCCACTGGGCATCTGAAGAAAGAGACAACACTGTGTACTCGACCACATACGAATCTGTAAATGCACTCCTTCAAGGGCCCCGTGATATGACCCAAATGTCATAAACTAAAGTATTCACTTATTTATGGGTTTTCCATTTTTTGTGCTCTTTGTTTGTTTTGTTTTTTTGTTTTATTTTTGTCTCTTGTCTCCGATCCTGTCATTGTGGGTTTGAATGTCAGTTCTCTCCACCGGTGAGACTATTAGGACCCAAATATTTAACCTCCTACTTTTTATTTATTTAGTTGACAGGGACATTGTTAGTGTGTGTGCTGATGCTAATTTTCATCTCCTGTGCCTGGTTGGGCCTTTTTCTAAAACACCACAATACAATAAAATAGACAGTACCGGTCTGTGGACCTCAACCGGTCTGTGAGTCAATTGGTACAAGGCTGCAGAGAAAGAATACCTAACTTAAAGTACTTCTGTTTTATTTATTATCGGATTCTGAACAATGTTGTATTTTGAAGAACTACCAGATTGTCTGGGCCTCATCGGTCTATTTTGTCATGTCTAGAGGGTCACATGTGTTTCCTACATCCACTACAGTCTTCAAATGGCTGTTCTAACACTAACACATAAGACATTAGCATTTGTTACATTGAAACCCCCAAGCTGGAAAAATGAACAAAAAACAAATGTCTTTGTAAAGTTTCTTTGGTAAAAGAAAGGCTGTTACTCATGTTATGTTGTTGGTGTGATGTTATGAGGACACTGCTAATAACAGGGTCCGTGCACATTTGTGCACCTTATCACTGGGGTCAAATAAATACTGTATCTGTAGCAACTCATGATTTTTGTTCACAGAGACGTTCATTGTATTATAATATAAACATCTAAAATGACGCGTCATCACAGGAAAAGTTTAGAAATTAAAAGAGAACACAAAGTTTTATGCCAAAAAAGGGGAAATAACATGGCTTTCTTCAGACACACTCACACTGAGACAAAAATTGTGATAAAAACTTACCTGGAGTTGACCTGAGAGCCCCTGCCAATTGTCATTTTTTACATAAACACATCTGTTTTTCAAAATGTGTCATCTCTCTCTGAATAGGTTTGGTTATAGGTGCACGCACTTTCAAGACTTTAAACCAAATTCAAGCACTTTTCAGACCTAGAAAACACAATATTGTCAAGTTTCTTTGGTTGTAGAGAGGCCGTGACTCATGTTATGTTGCGACTGCTAATAAAGTTACACACTGGATTCACCCTTATTACTATATTTACTAAATACCAGTTTTTAAGTTGGTCCTACCATTTTATTTTGTTGTATTCATCCACAACTTAAAGGCCGGTCCATGAAAAAAATTGTCTGGCATTAGATCGGTCTATGGTGTAAAAAGGATTGGAGTCCATTAATTTAGCACATACCTCGCTGTCCAGGCTGGGCTGGATCACCTCCCACGTCTGAGAGTCTACATCGTAGCAGTGGAGCTCATTGGGCAACGTGTTGTCAGCAGCACCTCCAAACACATAGAGATGACGGTCAAAGGCAACCATAGTGTGACCATAACGTCTCTGAGGAGGCGGAGGTGAACCTCGTAGTAAGTGCTCAGTCGGGATGCGTGTCCACCTGAGAAGAAGTAATGAGGGTGAAATGACATCTGAAATGTACAACTAACACCTTATGTCAGGGGTGTCAAAATCTGTTTATATCTGGGGCCACATACAGCCCAATATGATGTGAAGTGGGCTATTCCAGTAAAAAAAAAAAGACGAAGCATAATGACCTACAAAAAAAGAATTACAATATTTGACAAAGAAACAAAACACTTAGTAAAAGGCAGAATTATGTTAACATTCCATTTATAGATATACAGTATAACTTGATTTATCCCACCATGGGGAGATTGTAAATTGAAAATATTTTCATGCAATTCTATTTTTTTTTCACACTCAAAGAGGAAACTTTGAAATTGTGATTATTTATAGGTTATTATGCTAGTATTTTACTTGTTCGATTTGTATATATTTATATTTTCAGTGGAACTTTTACATTTGATAAATACATTTCAACTGACCATATGGGCTACTTGCACATAAACTGGTGACGTCATATCCGGTCTTGCCATACATCCGGTCATGACATACAATTCTACACAAGGTAAATACAATGCTAACTAACTAGCTTGCCATCTTACACAAAACACCATTTTAACTCACTTGTAAATAATTTGGCTAGAATATTAATTTACGTTCTGTTTGTGCCACTAGATTTGCAAGTTACCGCCATCTGATGAGTTTTTGCGACTGATTGAGCCGTCTGTGCACAAAATGGTGCGCACATC
>JAPTHA010175251.1:0-14324 GCA_029814585.1 Gymnapogon annona | reverse complement strand
TGATGTAATGTTGTAGTGTAATGTGTGATGTAATGTTGTTGTCTAACGGAAAATAAAAAATAAAATATTAAAAAAAATATATATATATATATATAAAGAAAGAAAAAGAATAGATTGAGTGCAACAACAGGATCAATAGAGACATAGTCAATGATTTAGTAATATATCATATAGTAATTCTAGTAATTCATAATTATAATAATAATAATTAATGGTACTGGCGCTGATTAACTGTACTAGTATTGCACCAGCTGGTCCATGGACAATAATAATAATAATTATTATTATTATTAAGAATTATAGTTAATATATAATCATCGGGGTTCATCCAGGGCTTATTATTGGAAAAGCATCGTACAGTCCTGAAAAGCATCATGCAATCCTGTTCCTATTGTTGAGGGTTATCTGTTATGGCCCATCACAGTTTCAATAAACCTTTGCTCTTGCCATTTGTCAGCTACATGGCAGTTTCAGGCATGGATCCTTAAGTTTAGGGAAGTTTTTTCTTTAAATAGGAACTGCTTTTTTGCTTTAACTTTTCTCTCTTCATGTTGAATTCTAATTTATCTGTACAACTTATAATTAATTCCACATGAATAATTTTCTTGCCTTTACACTTTTTTTTTCCCTTTGTCTCCTCGATAAGTGTCCTAGTCTATTGGATACTCTACAAGTTGACTCCACAGGACTTACATTATACAGCCTTATCCTCCCCCAGTGAAAGGATATTACACATTTCACCAGCTGAAATGACATCTTCTGTTTACATATGGAGAAAAATGCTGTAAAATGTGAAATTACAGCATGCATTCACCAGGACATCATTTTGATAGGCTTATACAATGTCACAAAAATGTTTCTGTCTATACTCGCATCCACTTTCATCCAGAATCTCAGGTCTGGACTCTGTGGTCCATTCAAGTATAGAAAAAAAAAATCAACTGATAATCAAACCATGTCATTCTTCATATTCAAGGGCAGGGTTAGAGTTAGTTCTGCAAGATTAACAGAATAACAGGAGAGCAACAACTCTTTTTTTCATCCCTTCCTGTATTAGTTAACTAAAAAACTATGGGAACTGTGACAATTTTGTTTCTTTCTTCCAATGGCCACTTTCCTCCATTTAAAAAAAATGTTATGATGTGTAAGTTAGTTTTTGAAGTGGTTATGGATTAAAGTTTTGCCATTTTCTACCACCACTCAAACCTCAGTTCAGCTAACAAGAGTTTAATGACACACAATAATGATTTCCCATTGTGTTTTCTTGATGGCTTCCATTGTCTATCTTTCCACTTTTCATCAGAAGGAAGGAAGCAAGGTAGATGAGGACGAGAAAGCAAAACAATGGTGCTGAGTAGTAGTGGGGGTGGGGCTCATTACATCTCGCGGTATTGCTATCTTCCTATCTGTCTCTGTCTGTCCCTTGATTTTTAAATCCCTCATGCTTGCCCCTGTCCACCCCCTCCCTCTTGTTAGTAGGACAGGCTTTGTATTATGGGGACATTCTGCTGTAAAAGCCCGTGTGCGTATGTGTGTCTTGGCAAAAGAGAGGAAATAAATGTGCATGGACTTGTCACATGTGGATGTGTGTCTATTTGGGGAGGGAGCATCTCAGTCAGAAACTCTACAGCTTACTTTCTGTGTTTCAATCGCTCCCTCCATCGCTGATGTAATTTCTCATTAGCAGAATGAAGAAACTCTTAATTGAGTCTCAACTGTTTGGGAACAGATGACAATGCCCTCCTCATCTCATTTGGCCCGTTTTTGTTTCCTTTGTCTTTGTTCCAGTCTGAGAATAGCTTTAATTTTAAATTTACTTGATTTAAATTTACTCCTTGTGTGTACACACAGGTGCATGATACTCCAATATATGAGTCTGTGCGTACACAGTTGTATTCAGATTTGAGCGTCGGGGCAAGTCTCCGGCTACTTGTCCTATTTGACCTTTCCAATTAATTTCACCATTAATGCTGTATCTCAAGGTGAATTGGTGGGATTCGCAGAAAGGTCAGTGGACTGTGTTTATGTATATTCAACAAAATTTTAATTAAGCAACGGTCATTAAAAATCTACATAATGCTGTTGGGGGAGTTGGTGGGGGAGCGCTGGGGGGGGCTTAAGTGTGGAAGAGAACAGCATAAAACATTTACTGTTTAATACAGCAGTAACTTATTGTCAATTGCAGACACGAGCATCAACCTGAATACTGACGAACTTTCCATAAAAGTATGAAGTTCTACATTTCTATAGTTTAAGGCCAATAAAGCAGTCGCACATTGTATTACTGCTTTGTTTTTCTCACTTGCCTTCACCTACAAGTAAAGTCATACTTCACTTTGTTTTATTCTTTTGCCATGTTTTTTTTTGTTATTTTCATCCCATATCCAGCTGGTGTAATGTGTTAATGTGTGACTGGTGCTGCAATCTGCATCAAAGAATTATGAGAAAAGGCCTGTAGTGAGATTTTTCTGCAAGTATTATAAAACACCTTTTATTCAAACATCATTTTGACATCTGAGTTCATACAGAACCCATAGATGTTTTGCTGTGTCTGTGTCATATCCTTTTCTTGATGCAACTTTTACATAGTTTGTATTTTTTTAAGCGCATCCAAAAGACCAGTAAAATGACTTTTCATTTATTGTACACAATTACTGTTCATGTGGTGCTTCTCAAATGAACAGAGCAACTGATAATGTTGGCGAGAGTTCCCTAGGTTTATCAGACCATATGTTTCTATCAAAGTTAACAGATGTTCAATAGGTACATTACAGGGTACAAAAAGCTACATAATACTAAATCTGAGCAGTTATAAAGGTACGGGAATAAAGTATACAAGGTTCAGGACATTGTAGACTCATCGGCTGGGAGGAGGCTTGAAGGTTTATCTATTTTACTGCTGAAAAATCCATCAATACAGACTGGAATAATCCTGCAACTTGTAAATACGAGGTTTTGATGTCCATGAAAGAGGAAGGTGACTGTCTGTGACCTGTGACTGTGCCTGGTCAAGGATGATTTTGGCATCGATTTATGCAGGTTCAGATACAGGGATCAAAATGGCTATTTTACAGGTCAAACAAAAGTCTGTGCAATAACATTTGTGTTCAGGTCAACCCCACCACTCCCCTGTGATTTTTTTTTCTTTGTTTTTGTCCCTTTTCCTTGAAAGCTCAAAAGCAGAATCACCACAGCACTACACACTGTTAGATCAGCGTGACACATGAGCTTATGTACAACCAGGCCTAGAACACTGAGCACATTCTGGATTCATACAACAATCCAGTCATATGGCATTATCAATATTAGTTTTATCCCTATCAGCAGGGTATGCTAAACTATGGATGTGGTGATTTTTTTTTTCCTGTGCACATTGTTCTAAACACATGTATGCAGGAAAATGTTATTTGGTTAACTTAGTTTGTTCATGGCCTGTACTCACTCCGATTCCTTAGGGATTGTCTTTTATCAACCAGACATAATCATTTCCCAAAAGTCTATTTTCAAAATTGATAAATTGCCTAAACATTAAAAGTATGATGTGATGGTCATTTTTCATAGCACATTTTTTAGCTTTCTCTACTCAACTATGCTGCAGGCTTCCCTGTATGCACACATTAATCTATTTACATGTTCTTATATGACAGCTGTGCAGCCCCACTGGTGTTTTTCCCACCCAGATTGCCACCAGTGGTGATAGCCCAGATCATGAGATCCCTGGTGAAAACAGCTAATTGTGTTGTTGAATACAAATTTCTTCATTTTTAACAATTTCCCCTGGCTTACTACATGATTTAGACAGTGACAACTTGTGCATCTGTACCTGTGAAGCTATTGTAACTGAGCAAATTCAATCAATTCTCCCTTGTTGCTGCGTGAATTGATGGCTCTTTAATATCCACATTTACCATTTACCTCACTGATTCAAAAATGAAGGTGGAAAAGGAAAAAAAAATAAAAAGTCTCACACAGATACACTAGCAGATAAATACCATACATTCCCTTGAGATTCCATTAAGTCTTTTTTTTTTTTTTGCATTGTATACGTGATTGTTGCAGCAGCTCAGCCTAAGAAGTACATAGAAAAATTGCAAACCAGGTAAAGTACAGAAGGTAGCTTATAGGAGGTAGGAAATAGTTGTGTGTGCAAGAGAGGATGGAAGAGATTGCTATTTGTGTCTGTGTGTGGAAGCCTGATTCGATAATGGTATTTCTGGATATATCCCAAGTTATTACTGTAAATCAGGTGGGCTCTCAAGACCTTTAACACAAAGTAACAGTCCCCAACAGCAGCCTCAGGCTGCTATATAGAAATTACATGAATATGGATTAGACAAAAATGGGATGGACGGGTATAAGAGATGGGAGTATTGAGTGAGTGAGGAAAATGAAGGGACAGAGAGAAATACGGTGTATTATTGGGACAGAGTGGGGGATTTTGAGAAGAGTGGGAAAGAATGCAACAGAATGGGGTTGGACAGATTGAAGGGTGGGAGGAGGTTATATAAGGAGAGTGGTGTTTGATAGAAGTTTAACAGCATGAGGTCGGTAAGAGGGTCTGGTTGAGAATGTACAGGTGGAAGGGCAACCACGGGCTAAGGTCCAGAATTAAAAGGAACAGATGTGACAGAGAAAAACAAAGAAAGAGAAACTATGACCCCTTTCACATTGACAGTCTTTCACCGCAAGTGGACCACTTTCACCCCTGGCCCTTTGGCTGAGGCTCACAACAGTCAGCACTCATATCCAAAACAAGGGAACTCAAGGCATATGTTTCATACTTGACGAAAAGGAGTTTTGTTATTTTTCTCGCTAATAGTTTGTAGAATTTGATTGTCTTTACAGTTGGAGTAAGAGTCATGCCAAATCATGCACTTTGGAATTTTTGCTTCTCTTGTTTTTTTTGTTTTGTTTTTGTTTCGTGGTGGTGGGGTGTTTGTATATTTTTAAAGACATATGCCTGCTCTTGCGATGTACTGAGGGTAAGGAGTCACATGCACAATGCAATCATGTTGATGATCTTTATTAAAGAATCTATGATGTGATACAAAACATCTCATCTTTAACTGGATACAGAACACTGAGAAACTGTCTTCATAAAGATGTCTTCTTCCAGTATGAAAGCAACAATCTTTCAAACAAAAAAGCATCAAGAATGATGAGGAACAGGTAAGTGTTGTAGGAGCCCTAACGATGGCTGGTGTGATAGCTTCTGCAGGTAACAGACAGGAAAGGCGCCTACAAAGGTTTGTACACTCTCCTACAGGGTTTGCCATCAAAACCACTGCTTGAGGACATTAGGAGATTGAGAGCCTGCCAAACTCCTTGGTGACATGCAAGACGTGATGGGTGGGCCCACTGAAGTACTTCTGGACAAAACAGGTTTGAGACAAACGGCTTTCTATCTCGGCATGATAGCCGAGACCTAAAGTGACCCGATCCAACCAAAGTTAAGAGGTGGGTATGATTGGTACGACATCAATAAGGGATTTTTCCTCTCCCTGAAAGTGAAAGTAAAGTTGAAATGTGAGAAAAATGATGACTAACAGGCTTGACAGGATTCTAACATGTGACTGAACAAAAATACTCGAGATTCTTGTGATATGTGCATACAATAGATGGCTGTTCTGCCCTTTCCAAGCAATGGTGTCACTCTTTGAGTACCAGCATGAATGCCTCATTGCCAACGTTATAATTTCTTTCAGTGGGAGACGGTCAACAGGCGAAGAAGGCACAGGGATGTAACTTTTGGTCAGTGGATGTCTGTGATAGAGCAGCTCCTGCTCCTACACATAATGCATCAACTTCCCCAACAAAATGTCAGGAAGCATCAGGGTGGTGCTGATTATTGCTGTGAAGTGAGCTTTCACCAGTGGTGGACCCTCAAGGCCAGCAAGGCCTTCTCTGCTGGCCTAAACATAATCAGGAATATGTTTTTTAAATCTATATTTTTCCACAAATATGTATTAAATTATTCCCCATGGTCTATACTCTTCATTTCATAGCTTTCCTAAGTTGGTTGCTCATCTTCCAGCCTCAGGTGGAGATTTGGAGGGCGGGGTTGATGTTAGAGTTTTTATCCAATCATTATTCATTATCATGTGTTACCAGAGTCCAAAATCTGCCTCTAGGCCTTCAGAAGCAACAGTGCTGGTGCATGGTAGCTTAAAGTGAAGGAGAGGCGGAGCTCTGCAAAGATGTGCAGAGCAGGCACGTCAATGTGATAAACAGGAAACAAGGAAATGGATCATTTGTGTAGTGCGACACGTTGTTTTAGGTTTTTCAACTCAGAATGGCTGAAGATATCGATTTGGTCGCAGATTAAGTTAAGCCATTCTGAAGAAAAACTTCTCAAGAAAAGCTCCACTGTAAAGAGAGGCCGACTGACCATTAGCAAGAATGACTCAGCAGGAAAAATGATTTATCCAACACTTTCAAGTTGATAACTACAAATGGTACACCTGGGTGGCAGGCTCTGAAAAGTAAGTCAATATTATCATTAAAAATATATTATTAACTAATATGTATAGTAAGGTATTGTGGGTAGATTGCATGGCATCAGACCGAACCGCAGGGTGCGAACACCCGGTCCTTTGTCAGTTCCTTTTGTTGTTCTGTTATTAGTCTACTAAGTAGACTAATTTAACTCTGTTGTACGTGATTTTATGTTCAGGTGATGCAGTTGTATGTGTTTTGGTCTAAATTCATCATGTGTAGAGCCATGGATCAGAATTATGGTTTTAAGAGGTGGATTAAGTCGGGTAGGGCATCACTGCAAGCACTGGCTTTCACAGTGGTGAATGCAGGAAGTGACTAGGAGCTGTAACCACAGATGAAGCATCTGTAGAAGTGCAATCAGGTTGACAGTTTTTTACAGTCTATGATGTGATCCAAAAAAAAAAAAAAAATCACAGGAATCATCTTCACAAAGACTGGAAAAACGAGTTGCTTTTTGATACGCTCATTCGCTGCTCAAGCTTAACAGTGCCCAATGGAAGTCATGAGCATGCTAATGTGTACACAAGAAGTTTATGTTTGTTAAGGCATGTCTTGAGCCAGGAGTTGGTTGTTCAGAATCAGAATCCTTTATTGTCACTGTAAACATTGTCAACAACATTTACTGTGAAAGTCAGTTTGGCAACTCCACATGACTGCAGGTATATAACAAAACGGTATACGTTGGAAGAACTTTGTATGTAAGCGTTATCATTTGTGGATATGTGTGCAATTCCTGCATGCCATTGTCTGTGTGTGAAAAGAGTTGTGTAAGAAGACACCAAGTTGAACCCGAACATCACTCTGAAATTGTAAAAGGAGGAAATTGCTCTGCATCTTGCATGTTGAGAACAATACCAAGTTGTAATGTATTAACTATGGTTGTGACTGTCTGATTATCTTAAAATAACACATGTCTAACTCGGGAAACACCCATCTCTAATAAAATGAGGGGACAGAGGAGAAGGCACTTCAGAGTACTCAGGTTGGATGTGTCGGTGGTCGCCTTTTGCCTTTTTCTCTCCTTGCAAGTAAAAGAATAACTTGCCTCTCTTTGTGTTCTCTTACTATTATCAGGTATCATCCTAACATTATATATATAAGAAAATGCAAGAATAGTATAAAATTACAGTGAAATATATTGTAGTGCAAAAAGGTCCACTACAAAAAAATACATCGTATTAAACACGTTGAAGTGCAAAAGGTGCACTACAAAAAGGTGCAAGAAAGGTGCTGGAGGGGTAATTGCACATGTAACATGATTGCACATGTTGTGTGTGATGCATGGTGTGTGTGTGGAGGGAGTTATTGCACCTGATAGTGTGTATATGCTGTGTGTGTGTGTGTGTGTGTGTGTGTGTGTGTGTGTGTTTATCTGTGTGTGCAGAGGGTGCCAATGGCAGTCTCTGTGGTTGGTATGGGGGGGTGATTACTTTTACAGCTTGGTGGATGAAACTGTTGCTCAGTTTTGTGGTTCTGGATCTGACGGAGCGGTATCTTTTTCCAGAGGGGAGGGGGGAAAACAGAGCATGTCCGGTGTGAGTTTTTTAAGTGTTGATTTAAATGGCTTTCTTGCGAAGCCGACCGAGGTAGATGTCACTGAGGGGGGCAGTGTGGTCCCGATTATTTTTCCTGCTGTCTTCACCACCTGTTGCAGGTTCTTCCTGTCCCTCACGGTGCAGCTGCTGAAACACTGTGCAGCAGTAGGTCTAGCAGGGGACGGGGGGGAGGTGGGCCTGCTTTAGTTTTCGGAGAAAGTAGAGGTGCCAGTAGGCCTTCTTCACCTGATGGTATGTGTAGGTGGCCCACGTGAGGTCGGCTGATATATGTAAACCAAGGAACCTGAAGCTCTCCACCCTCTCAACCTCCTGTCCTTTAATAGAGAGGGTGGAGAACGCAGCCTTCCTGGACACCCTAAAATCCACAGTTATTTCCTTTTTTTTTGTGGTGTTTAAGTCCAGGTTGTTCTGAGAGCACCACTCCTCCTTGTAGGCTGACTCATCATTGTTTTTGATCTATCCTACAATGGTGATGTCGTCCGCAAACTTCACGATGGTGTTTGTGGGATGAATGGAGAAACAGTCCTGTGCAAAGAGGGAGAAGAGGAGGGGGCTGAGGACACAACCCTGTGATGTTCCAGTGTTCACGGTGAGTGTGGAGGAAGTGCAGTTCCCAATCCTGACTTGCTGAGGTCTGTTCCTGAGGAAGTCCAGTATCCATGCACAGTGACTGCCCAAGCCCAGGTTCCTCAATTTCATAACCAGTTTTTGGGGGATGACAGTGTTAAATGCAGAGCATCAAATCCACAAAAAGCATCCTCCCATAGGTGTTACTCTGGTCCAGGTGAGTAAGAGCTGAGTGGAGCACCATCATCACAGCATCCTCTGTTGATCTGTTCACACGGTAGGAAAACTGGTGTTGGTCCAGATCAACAGGGGTAGCCGACTTGATGGAGTAGAGGATGAGTCTCTCAAAACATTTGGTAATGATGGGGATGAGGGAAACCGGGCGATAGTCGTTCAGGCAGTTCACTGTATTCTTCTTGGGTATGAGAACAATGACTTCTGATTTGAGGCAGATGGGAACTGCAGACTGCTGTAGCGAGAGGTTGAAGATGTTTGGAAATACCTCCATTAGTTTGCCTGCGCAGACCTTGTTAATTACAAGTTAATCGCATGTTAATGTTTACATCTACGACAACATTCATAAAACACTGATTCGCACAGATTTTGGATCCAATTCTTCAGTGGCCGTCAACTGTATCTGTATCTGCAGTAACACAGTCAGAGCCAAGGAAAATGCTGCAATAGGGCCTTCCTACCCAAACTTCAAAATAAAACATTTCTATTTATGCCCTGTGAGACCATATGTTATGTTTTGGATAGTGTGTGAGAAGTGTCGTGGCCAACAAAAGTCTGAGATTTTACTTAAAATGCGTGAAAAATACCTCTCTAAATTTAAATTATAACTGTTCTTCAACCATTGATGCAGACAAAAGAGTGGGTTGTTTGTGACGGTAATACCCCATAGTTTGTGTTATTGCAGTGATTTCCACTGTTTATGTCTTTATGGTAAAAAATAAATAATAAAAATGCTGTTTATTTAGAAAAACAGAGAAAGTTGGATTTTTATCTCTTCAATATGTATTTTTTGTGAAAACAACTTTGCATAAAGCGATAGTTGGTAGGTATGGACTCATACATATACTACACAGTCCTTAATGTTAAATACATGTTTTGTAGGCTGGACTGTTTCACAGTTGATGACATTCCAGTGGCTAGCCTGTAGCTGCTCGGCTTAAGTTTCGATCACATCTATTGCTTTAAGATACTTATATCAGTCCCCTTCCATTGCCAAAGGCTCCCCTAATGGTTGACAAGTCAATCAAGTCTAGTTCAGCAGAGCAGACATGAGATTAGTGGTGTTGGTAATAATTTGATGATATAAAGAAGAAAAGAGAAATCATTCTGAATCAGTCAAATACCCTATCTGTTCGTCACTTGTATCTCAAAAGAAAAAAAGAAATTAATGTCAGATTTAGTCACATAGAGGTATGTACTTGTTTATGGGTAACATATCAAAGATCACAGAGCTGGCGTAGTGGTCACCACTCACATCAAAGAAATTTAATTCCCTGTCGTTCCTAACGCTCTCCACATCTCTTCATTTCTGCAAGATTGTTCTCTACTATGACAAACAGGTATATGTACTAGTTTAATTCTCTTGTTGTGCTCCATGACCACTGATGAAGATATGTAGATGGTGCCTGAGTGCCATCAGTAGGTTATGATGAAGTGACAAAGGCTGGGGTCCTGCATCTTTCAGAATATAATTGATATAAACATTAAATTTACATACCATCCCTTAAATTCCTCTCATTATAACTTAATGGCAATATTACAGTGTTTATTTATATATATTATTATTATTATTATTATATTATTATTATATATAGTGTTTATATATATAATATTACAGTATAGTAAATTCATTTAATCATTCAGGTATGTCTGGTTGTTCATTCTCCTCAGATGTAAATAATACAGTCATTTTTTGTTTTTGTTTTTTGCACTGAATTTAAGGCTGCATGAAATGTTTCTGTATACATATATTTACCACAAAAAATCTGATACAATATGAAAGTATCAGATATAGAGGGGAAATGCCCAATTGTATTCGTGATTCTTTATCCCTCACTGTGCAGAAAAGAGATTTTCACTCACCCCATCTCAATGCTAGACATTTTTTGACTGAGTCCACATACATATGCAGTCGTGCACAGGGTGTATATTTTGCCTAAAATGTGTCACTCCTTCAACATGAACATTAGAGTACTCAAGTTTCATTTTGAGTTTAGAAGGTAAGGGTTCAAAGAGTGAATTCAACATAGGCAGCTGCTCACCAAAGCACACACACTCAAACACTCACCCTGCAGATGCATTCCCACTATTACTGTGTGAGGAACACTATTAAGGAAGTGCTGTGGTTGCATCTGTTCTGAATTTGTGTACAGCCCTGAGCAAGTCATCTATTTCAGCAACCTTCCCTTCTCCTCGAGTAAACGCAACAGAACACTCAGTATCTCTGAACACAACTCTCTGGGCTCAAGTGGGGACAAGGCCTTATTGTTCAGCTTATGCCTCATGCCGATTTCACTCATCTGTCTGTCTTATTATCTGTATTTTGCATGTTCGTTTGTTTTTCAGAGTTTCTCCAACTTGCCCCCTGGCTTTCTTTTTTTCATATTTGTAAATCTCAACATTACACAAATGTGTGAGTGTTGCTCACTAAACAAAAGGCAAGTGAGAAGGAGCGAGGCGCTGATTGCATGTCTTTTCAGACACCGACAGCCCACAGATAAGGTGTAATTTCATACACCAATAGCGATAAGTAAATGTCATAATTCTTGCATGTGTGATATAAATATAAAAATAATTATTTAGCTTTCACAAATGTGATGGACATCTGTTTGTTTTGCTCTGTAGGTGTGTGTGTGTGTGTGTGTGTGTGTGTGTGTGTGTGGGTGTGTGTGTGTGTGTGTGTGTGTGTGTGTGTGTGTGTGTGTGTGGGTGCTCTATGTAGTTGCATTCATCCTAGAGTGCAGCCTCTGGAGTCAGGACACACAGGGAGAAATAAAGCAAACCTCCATTATGAATGTTTCTATATACATGACAGTTTGCTATGTCACTGGAAAACAGGCTTTCATCAAACAGACATGACAAATGACATAAGATGTAAACACACAATAGTTGTGAACCTCACTGCTTGCCCTCAAAGTTGTGAACTCGCTCAAAGCACTCATTTGACATGTATGCACATAGCGTGTATACATATGTGTCCATGTGTTGATGTATATGTGTGTTATAGATAGTGCTGTGTGTGTTTTTTGACAGTGCTACAGTGCCATCTAGAGGCAGTTCCCATCTGAGACCCGGGCTGAGCAGCACCAGTGGCCACTTGTGAGCCTTGGGCCTTCTATTTTGCTCTCATGGTGGGATCACAAAGTGTTTCCTCTGAGCCAGCGAGAGTGTGTATGTGGAAATGTTGCAGCAACACAATGGACACGCTGTAAAGTTGAGAGGATGTAGGAGACAGGAAATAGCCTTGTGTTTGTGTGGCTATTCACCTTTCTGGCTGACAAATAAAATACCATTCTTCTCCAGTCTCACAGACAGGGCCTTTTCTTTTCCCTTCAAGTCATTTTACCCTCCTGTTCTCTGCACCCTCCTTCTTTCTCATACTTTTTCATCCAAACTCAATTCCATCACTGAAGATTTGTCCTGCTTTCAAACGACACTCTTACCTTCTCAGTTGAAGAATGATACTTCTTTTGCGTAATTCAGTTCAATATAATCTGTATAGTGTTTGTAGCGCAAACTAAACAAATATACATATATACACATTTTGGATTTTTTTTTGCTGTGATTTTAATTCTACATAGTGCACTGCTGTGTTTGCTTTTCTGGCATGGCATTGCTTATCAGTTTGCATGGTTTGTGATTACAGTTTCAATTGGTTTGTGGAAAAATGCTGAAAAGGTGATTGATGACAGTAGCAACAAGATGTGTGAATAAGAATAGGATCCGGATTACAGTGTTTGCATTGAATATCCTACACATCTTCACAAGCTACATCCGTCCTTCCCCATGTTTATCTCCTCTTATCTGTTTATTCATTCTGTCCCATGGAGACACAGCGCTCCTCATCTTCCGCTCACTGTTCTCTCCCCCTCTCTCCCTGCAGTCCCTCCGCTGGGGTTAATGAATGACTTGGCAGGAGGTGGGAGCTGTGGCTATGGGGGAGCTGGGCAGGGCTTGTAGAGGTGAGGAGACACTCTTCCTGTTACCTCCCAGCCACAATTCTCACTCACCGGGCCATGCTGCCACGAAGCCCTGCCAAGAACCGGATGGCACCAGCTTATTGGATTATCTGTTAAAATGACTTCCTATTCCCGGTTAGGGTTTGCACAGCTCTAAAACAACCTGATCTTCAACCAGATTAGTTCATTTATTATCAGCTTTTAAAGAAACATAGATGCAATGTGAAGGGAAAAAGAAATATGATGCATGTAACTGAAGCATGTACACAGAAATGGCTTCAATCCAGTTAGTCACTCAGTCACCAGTATTTTTATTTGTTTATTTTTTTGACCTACAATAGTAAGCAATATTAGGGGAAAAACTGTGGATTTTATTACTCAAATATATAACCAACACATTTGTGGTCTTCATTAAAGCTATTGAAATTCTTGTAAAATAATTTATTTTGGATCTTTCATAGAACAATACAGGTACATATTTACAAAAGATGACTTCACTGACCCAGAACAATGGGGCCGGAAAGAAAAGACGGACACCCAGACACACGCACAGGAAGAAAAAAAAATACACTGAGAGCGACAGGCCAAAAAAAGTATTATTGGTTTTAACAATACCGAATGTAAATGAGAATAAATGACAAGCATTTGTAATATACTTGAATGGAAATCAATCTACTATAATCTCCACTGTACCAACTCACTCACAATAAGAACAAGATCTGAGCTGTTCAAGACAACGGCGTGGCTTTTTTGACCTCAATGGCTCCCATAGCCAAGTGAGCATCATGAGATAAATCAATAGCACCTTAGTCATCAAGATGGCGCCCTAGTAGGCAGGATATACAGCAACTCCTGGCTTTTTTTTTCCTACTTTAAGTTTTTCTGCCTCGACTCTTGTGGTCGTGTTAATTGGACTCGTGCTGGCGTTGTGTACCGTGATGTGGAGGAGACGGGACAACTGGGATTTCGGTTCAGGTGTGTAATGGTTAATCTACTAACCATTCTACCATCGTGATGGAGACCTAAAGGCTATCGAACTGCGGCGTGTGTACGAGCTGAATGCTGTAAAGGACTCCTGGATCAGGACACCACCGGACTCTTTCATTTTTTGGTTGGTTTTCAACTGGTGAGAGCAGACCGAAGGAGGAGGAGAGGGGGAGGGAACTGGAGATGCATGTGAGAGAGATATGGCTTGTGATGTGTTTGTTGCCGTTATGAAAGTTGTACGTTTGAACTGTTAGCGGTTAGCAGCTGAAGCGCTATAGTAACGGCGGCCTGCGAGGACATTCACTTCCGCTCTGAATGACCCATCAGCCCCTCGTTATCATCTCTGGGACTCATGTATACTGTCTATGTTTCCCATGTTGTACAAGAATTCAATTGTTGGATATCTGTTCTGCTCTGTTTTTTTTTTTTTTTTTTCTACTCTTTGTGTTATGCTGCTGTGTCAGGAATTTCCCCTTGTGGGATGATTAAAGGTATATTTAATCTAATCTAAACCAATTTGAAA
>JAPTHA010175211.1:0-14330 GCA_029814585.1 Gymnapogon annona | reverse complement strand
GTGTGCTCAAGATAGCCAGCCTTGTGGATAATGCGCAGCGCTCGTTTCTGTACTATGACTAATGGATTAATTGTATTTTGGTAAGTGTTTCCCCATACCTCCACACAATATGTCAAATATGGAAGAACCAAGGTACAGTACAGTGAGCGAAGGGCATCTTCATCAAGGTATGATTTCACTTTGTTCAAAATGGCCAGGCTTTTGGATATTTTGTTTTTTATGTGTCTGACGTGGGGTTTCCATGAAATTTGATCATCAATTATTACTCCCAAAAAACTATTTTCACTCACATTTTCAATCAGTTCATCTTCAATGATAATTGAAGATTTGGTGTTTTGTTTTAGGCTATCATTGGATATATATGTATGTATATGCAACGCGTGTCTCTCGTCTGTCCACAGCGATAAATTTGTACTTACGGTGACAAAGCTAGACCAAGTGTGTGCTGGTTGTTGCCGCCAAACACAGGTCCTTGTTAAATGTTAGCTTCTGAACCGCTTGTTTCAGGACATCAGGGGCCTCATGTACAAGGACTTGCATGGATTTCATACTGAATCCTAGTGTACGCTGAAATTCAGAAAACTCATGCACAAAAAAATTCAGATGTACAAAACTGTTCATTTGCCTAAATCTGTGCACATTTCTTTTGTACATCTCAATCAGCATGGAATAGACTGCATATGTTGGCGTACCCTTTCCACGCCCCTATTTATATATGCAAATTAGTATAAATGGGGTCTGCAGGTGGGATTCCCCTCATCAAATGACGTTAAACAGAGGACTGTCAAACAATTGTAGCTGACACTGATCTCACATGGAACCTGTGGGTGATGGAGTCACCCGCAAAGTGGAGCTGATTATCCTGAGCTTTGTTTTGATTCTGCTGTAATAATCAGCTCATCACAAACATCAATTAGAAGTGTGATTATGGTCTGGTGGGGATGCATCATGATCAGCCTTCTCACCCCACTATTCACACCTTGAAGGATGGGGAACTCATTATTAACGTCTGCTTCTCATCACCTTTTTCGACCAGGGAATCCATTAGAAGTTTTTAGACAGTACTTTAAACCCATTCACAAACATATTCTAGTTTTCATGGTAACACATGAATATTAATATCTGTGGTTAAGTATGTATCTATAACCTACAATTTAATCTGATTAACACTGATTTATCTTCTCTCCAGTCTCCAGGTGAGAAGATTAGAGTTTGCAAGAGAAAGTTGTTAGAGCTGAGAACCACAGCATATTATAATCTGGACCCCAAAAGCAGACCGAGCCACTGCAGGAAGGTTTGAAGATTTATTGAGAGAGGCGCACAGGAAAGTCCAATAGGGAGGAAAAAACCACAAGACGGAATCATGGGGTTAGACAGGGGGCAACATTACGTTACTCGTGACAACACTGGAGGAAACAGCACAAAAGAACAAAGAAAACACAGGTTAGTACAAACTCAAGTTCATAATTCTTCATTAGATGGGTGGAGAGATTAGATTTGAAGGGTGTGCATGCTTCTAGCTATTTTATTATTGCAATCGTTATCATTAATGTTATTCCCCACATAAAAAGAATGATTGGAAGACTCTTCGGCCAGTTCCTCCAGCAGGAGTGTGTGGACCTGCATGATCAGGCCCTGGACGATTTTCCATGTGATCTGGGCTTCTATAGAGATGATTCAGAAGACCTTGTGTTATGGGAGAGTGATGATGACGATGTTAAGGATACTGTGGTTCAGGTGAAAAGTGAACAATGCTGCCACATGACCACAAGAGGGCAGTACTGTGAGACCACACAGAGTGTATCACCACAAAGGTTCTTGTTAAAATGTTTTAGAATAAGTCTTGGGCTTCAATGTCAAGTCACCGGAATGTTTTTCTTTATCTAAGTTTCTACCATTTATTTAAGTTGATTGTGCACTGTTAGCATTACGGCGGCTTTGATTTCTTGGGAATTACATTTAGTAATCAAGAATTCATTGAAACACAATATAAAACTGTCATAGACACCTTTAACAATAGCAAAAAATTCTTACCCAGAACCATTGTTATAAAACCTGGCTCAAAGGACCACAACAAAAATGGAGACCATGCTGGAAGTATAAGAATATAGACATCTTTTTATTCTAAGAATCATATATTAACTATGTACAAAAATCAAATTTGAGTTTGAAAACACCTTATACTATGCCATACAAAAATATAACATCTTCTAAGTGGTTCACCCGCACGTTGGCGCTGCTAGTGCCCTGAGAAGAGGAGTGAGAGACAACATTAAGCGGGGGCATTTTAATCATGCAGGAGCACTTGGCTCAGGTGCCCCTCATTGGCAGGCTCGCCCACAACGGATGACCAGGGGGTTGTAATCATCTTAAAAAGGAGAGTCCAATCACAGATGGACCAGAACCCTCAGGGCTAAACATAAAACTTTTTTAACCATTTTTTCCCCCTTTAACATTTACCTCTTGTGGCTGTGTGTGTGTGTGTGTGGGACATATGTCATAGACAAACTAATACCAGGGAGTCGTCACACCATGGATGTTTCAAGTTAAAATCAGACAGTCTTCATGTTATTAAGAATTTAGTTGAAATCACTTAATTTCAATATTGTATATAATATCGTATAATAATATAATTTGATTGATTGATTGATTATATTTCACTCATCTATGTCCCTGATGGTCTACTGGCTAAGATTTGCCCATTTCAATGCTGCAGCCAGGGCTCAGCCGGCCATCTGATTCCTGATCAGATAAAGATGGAAGTGCTTCCATAGTTACATTTTGAAAGTTACCAAGTTAGCAACCACGTGACCTTTGTTGTTTCTGTAATTCCATTTCAAACAGAAGAATAGAATAGAACTTTATTCATCCCCAAGGGGGAAATTCAAAGTCGTCCAGCAGCTCTCAATATAGATTAAATATTCCTTTATTAGTCCCAATATTCTCCAATATTCACCAATATTCTTCTGGTACAACAAGGTGGGAACACTAAACACAAGTCACAAATCACTGTGTATGGATTGTTTCAAGCAATTGAAACACTTAAAGTTTTGGCTCGTATAGACACATGAAAGGTTGAACACCTAACGTTGGATGTCATGGGAGTCACACATGGCTACAAACTTCTGGAATTCACAATTCGTTGTCAAAGTCTACTCAACTTCTAAGGAAACAGCCAAGCAACCAAGTAATCATCGTCTTGGCCAATGCTTAATCAACATCAGCACGTGTCATCAGGACTTGTTATCATTATGACAACTTTCAGATTAATAACTAAATGTAATTCGTCATTATAGATTATGGATGAGGTATGTGAAAGTGACAATGGTTTTATGACCCAAAATAATGTAAAATAGAATACAACAAAAATGCAGTGCAAAACTGAACATACAGCGCACATACAATTTACACTGCAATCTAATTTTTTTCAAAATTTTTTTCAAACCAGATTGCAAGGTACAATACGTTCATGAACTCCCTTGGAAGATAGTAGGGGCGGCACTTCAGTAATCAAAACACCGTGTCCAGTGAACATAGTTTACAGACAGTTTCTATATCTTCACACCACGAGTTGTTGATAAACACACACACATACACCCGCCCTTAGCCTTACCAGAGGCTTCAGTCCAGTGAGTGGGTCTCTAACCGAACAGCGCTATCTGGAACTTGGTCTGAAAGCCAGGTTTCAGTGAAGACCAGTGTGCAGTACTCTCTAATTTCCCGTTGGGTTGTAATCCTGGCTCTAAATTTGTCCAGTTTGTTATCCAGAGACTGTATGTTAGCGAGGAGGAGCTTGGGTAGCAGTGGTCAGCTAGTGCAAGCTTTTAGCTAGACATTTAGTCCTCCTCTCACGCCTCGCTTATGAGGCGTTGATCACATGAGGATGTTTTTATTGTTTGTTTTTTTTACACTGTGCACTCATGTGCTTTTAGAGAGATTTATTTTATTTAGGGTACTTCTTTGATTATTCTTTTTATACTGTTTCTATGTTTGCTATTTAGATTTTAATGGCACCTAAGGTGGTTTGCACTTATACATTTCATTTTCGTTGTACCAGTGCACCAACAATAAAGACTATTGAAAGCTGTGTACATGGGTGTTTAAAATAATATTGTCTATGTCGTGAAAGCAGGACCAAAGACTGTTCAGGGGTTGGTGATCAAATAGCTGTGACTGATTTATTCAACATGATAAATGACTCGTTAATATACACACTCCTTGCCGTGTTATCTGTAGGAATTATTAGCTTTCTTCGTGTATGTTCAGGCTGTTATTAGACCCCTGTCCAACCTGAATGATGCCAAATACCATGCAGTTAGGGTCAAGACTTTAGGGTTATGTGAATATATGGTGTTGAATACCACTGGAAATGTTGCATAGTTCTCCCACGCCAAATGCCATCAGAACTGGTGTGATATACAAAACCATTTATTAAGTTCAGTGTATCATTGCTCTGTCTGGAGGGGAGTCTGGGGTCCAGTGGTTTCTCGTGATGGCAGACAGAAATTTTTCTCTTCCGACAGGGTTTTTCTTCTTTTGCTATAGCTAGATAAAAATCAAACCACGTATTAAAATATACTAGAATGCAGAAAATGGCATTGACACGTTACAGCATCCCCTCTTGAAGTTGTCCCACCCACATTTTTTTCAGCCCAGTATGTCAATTAGTCCTAAACTTGTAAGAAATCACTAATTATTAGTGTCAGGAACCGTAGTATCTAAGTGTGACAGGTGTCATGGTCAGCCTTTGCTGGGGCTGGGCCACACCCTCTCCCTCAAGGGACTGGAACTAATAATCAACACCTGGGCCACACTGTTCAGCTGGGGCTGATTGCCCAGCTTTTATAGAGGCTCACTGCCAGCCAGCAGCGTGGCCTCATAACAATCTACTCATTGAACAACCTACAATAACCCGGACACCCTTTTCATTCACATGGACTCTGATCTGGACTCTGGTCTCCTGTCGTTGTCTTTTTTGTGATGTGGACTCTGGTTTTGTTTTGTAAGGTTTGGATTTTCATGTCGAGTGTTGTTGCTCTGGTCTCCTGTCGTCTTTTTGTGATGTGGACTCTGGTTTTGTGTTGTCAGGTTTGGATTTTCATGTCGAGTGTGGTTGTTCTGGTCTTTGTTGTAGCTCTGTATGTTAAGTGGTCTGAGTTTTGGAAATATGTTATTTTGCTGTGGTTAGTTGTGTGTGTCTGTGTATTCTGTTAAATGTTCTATGTTTCCCTCCAACCTCATGCATTTGAGCTCCTCCCTTTCCCCAACCCTGACAACAGGCCTCTCATCTGTCTTTTCACCTGAAATGTGTTCTTTCCATTCAGGCAATTGAAGGGCGGGGCTGTTAAGTGGCAACTGGAGGTACCTGGGCCTGGTGTTCCAGCAAAAAAAAAAACAACCCATATCTCCATTTGGTTGAGAAACTCCTCTCCATGCACAACATTTTGTTTCTTTGATTTATTCACTACACAATATGCATACACTTTTTGTTCCCTCACCCATCACACTCTCGCTACTGATTTTACAGATTTTCACATTTCACATTTTGTTGTTTTGTTTTCTGATTTGCTTTCATTAAATAAAGAGCTCATATCTGTTGAACATGGGGTCTCTCCCCGTTTTTGTGACAGCATTTGAACCATACAGGACTCTTCCAAAACAAGTTACTATATGCACATATTTGCAGAAACCACCATTTTGTAGGCTGTGTGAGTGTTTAGGCTTTTAGAGTTTGAAAAAGTGAACCTGTTTTCTTGTTTCAACACAGCTACTTCAAAGTTTAATCCTATCTATACATGGGCCTATACCTGGGCCACGCTCCTGGGCTGTGTCTGAGCAGACAATGAGACTGATATTGCTGCTGAGGCAGCAACGTGGTCTCATAATATCTTCACCCCACCAATCCACTCTATGATTAACCGGACATTTTCATGGACTCTGATCTGGACTCTGGTTCTCCACTGTCCCCCCATTATGATCTGTACTTTGGGTGGTGGTTCAAGTATACGTCCGTGTAGTGTAGGCTCTTTTGTGGTCATGTTGCTTAATTGATGGTTTAGGTTGTCATTCTCTCTGTGTTAAGTAGTGTCCTTTGTATATGATCTGTGATTTTCCGTGTGGCTTAGTTGTTGTCTGGGTTTTAGTTAATGTTCTATGTTCCCCTTCAGTCCTGTGCAGTGGCGCTTCCTTTATTTCCACATATGACACATTGGACAAAAATGTGATATTTAATTCCCATTATAATGTAATTCACAGGGTCTGAGAATAAATAACAAGTATACCAATATCCTTAGACTCTTTCAGTCTGTAGAACATCTACCTTCTGATGCAGTTCGTTTATTAATTAGTTAATGCAAGGTCTATTCAGAGGACTACAGTGGTTAACTACATGATTAACACTTATATCTGAGGATAAAAAGCAGAATGTAACCACCAGTCAATTATGACTGTTCTTTTTGAGGTCTGGATTTAAATGTGGACTGACTCTTGCTGACTCCACTTAACATGAACTTGTTCATGACTCAAGACCTCTCTCCTGCACTTGCTTTAGTCTGTGAAAAGTGCCGTCTCTGAGATATCAGATTTAAATATGTTGACTGAGATGAATAATCTGAATGACTTTCTGAACCAACTATAAAAGAATGCATATATAAGGGGATTGACAGTAGAATTCAGATAGCCAATCCACCCAAGTGTATCAAACACTTCAGGTGGTGTTGAGTAACCGATAAATGGATCTGTGATGTTACACACAAAAAACAACGTCCAAAAACCCAGAAAAGATCCCATTATGACAGCCAGTGTCTTAGTGGCTTTGCTCTGACCAGTACTGGATGTCTTTGCTGTGATGTGTATCCGCCGTGTTTGTCCCTGAGCCACAGCAAAAATCCTCAGGTAAACACTGACCATTATTATCCCTGGAATGTAAAAGGAAAACAGTGATGAAATTGTACTAGACAGACTGCTCTGAAACAACACACATCCTCCCACACAGGAAATATGGGTATAATAGAACTCCTCAATCCCCCAAATATTTAGCTCTAGATAAATCATTCCAAAGCCGATAATAACAGAAACACTCCAACTGAATAGAATCATCATCAGCACAACATTAACAGTGATTTTTCTGGTGTATAGTAAAGGATGACACACAGCATAGTGTCTATCAACTGATATACAAAACAGATTCAGAATTGAAGCAGTGCATAACGTGACATCGAAACTCAAATAGACTTTACAGAAGAAATCACCAAAATACCAGCAGGACTCTACACATCGGATTATACTGGGGAGCATGATAATCAGCCCTAACAAAAGGTCAGATAGAGCCAAAGAGAGGATTAGATAATTAGTAGGAGTATGAAGCTGCTTAAAATACACAATGGAACCGATGACCAGGAAGTTTCCAAACACTGTTAGGTTTACCAGAGTCCCCAGGATCACGTAGAGAGTGATCCGTATGGCCAGTGGATGGACGGTTTTTGGACATGAACCATTGACAGACTCATAGCAGAGCACTGGTTCCATCTGAAAGATACAAGACATGTTACTTCAAGAATGCAGTGAACGGCATGTTGGTAGAAACCTGATTAACCGCCTTGCTTATTAATGACATTAGATGACGAGGGACTTGTTTAATCTGTCCTGTTACATTCACACCAAGGTTAGTGTGTAGGTCTGATTGTGTTTTTACCACATGTTGTACACAGAAACACGATGTTCCCCTCTAATGAATGCCTAAACAATCAAACTCGGACTTTCAGAAATAACATGAAAATGTTCTAACACACCTAAAAGGCACAGCTGGACCCAAGACTGTCCATAGATGACCTGATTTAAGAAGCTCTTGGTCAAGAATGGTGTTAAAAAGCACAATTTAACAGTCAACAGACACAAGCTTCAAATTAACTGTAATTTAGTGTTTATTTAAAAAGTTGTTTGACAATGATGAAATATGCCATTCATAACGATAGAGAAGATTCCTGAAAGTTTGCACTGAAATCTGAACTCGTAATCAAGTCAGCACTGGTGTTCTAAAACAACCTTGACACTGGTCTGGACACCAAGTAAACATGGAAATAATTATGTATTTTTAAAGGCATAAAATCAGATTAATCTGTGTGTAAATAAAGTTTTCTATCACAACCTTAAATCTGAGCAAAACTTCTGAGATTCCATGAAGAAGATTTAAGTGAACTTAAAAACTTCTAAACAAATGAACAATCCTTTAGCATCTTTGTTGAACATGTCACTAAAACACAACATAAAATAATTTCAAACACGGCTCAAATATGAAACGAACTTATTGGAATACCAGAGATCCAGGGAAAAGTGACACAAATACACATTATTACTTTCAAATTCATACCTAAACGCATTAATATCACTGTTAGAATACTTGAACATAGACCTGTCTACATACTTAACTAATCAGGGGGAGAGAGACACTGCTACAGCAGAATGTAGCTCAGCTATTGTCTTTTAGCTTCTGTCTGTTAGTGCTTTATAAGCAGTCGATTCTCTGGCCAGAAGAACCAGGGGTTTAATAATGAACCATCAGGAGACACAGGCTGTCCCTGTGGAACATGTTGTTTGTCTACAACAAATATCAAGGAAATTAAAGATCTGCAAACTGTGGAATTTGCAATTGTTGAAGAGAACCAAGGATGAAAATAGGAGTACATTTAAAAATTTATTCTCCGTATTTTTTTGTGATAAATATTCATGATAAATTAAATACAAATCATGAACCATGGCTTCTCCTGACTGTCAGACAAAGTTTTGTTAAACAGACACAATGAAAATAGTTAAACAGTGTCTGATATGTTTTTCTTCAATCGTCTATTAAAAATAGTAACACTTCTTCCTTTTAAAACGAGGTCTTGCAAGGACCATCAGACAGTTTGTATTTTACCTCATTATAAAAAAGACAATCTCCCATATGATTGAACTGTGCTAAATTATTTCCTGGGTCATTTCTCGTCTCGGCTGTAAACATATGTACTTGTATGTGGTTGCCTTATTGTGCTTCACGGGGAACTTCATTATGACTTAATCTTCAGAAGTACCTGTTGCTCAAGATAAAGGCAACATTTTGGTTCTTGATTTGATACAATCCAATTGATTTGGCTTCAAATACTCAACTCTTCATTGTTTAGTAAAAACCTATAGTAAGACTAGATGACTTGATACATATCTAAGTTCATGATTGAAGAAGTTGTCAGAGGTGACGTGTGTCAGCTGAGTCTTATTGTCATTTCTAAAATAAAACTTGTTTGTACTTGTGTGTTTTTTTGACTGGCTTTGTTATATCCATAGGTATACTCCATATACCACATTACAGACAGTGATTGAATGTCTTCTATATTTTCCACATTTAATGTATAGCTTTATACCGCAAATAAAAAGGTCATAATCAGGGGTGCACATAATCAGGGGTGCCGATTCTCACTGGCACAAAACAGTTTGTGCGCCAACAGCTGAACCGCTGGTAAAGGTGGCACTCGTCAAAATGTCAAAGAAGCAAGCCTCGCTAAGTAACTATTGTGATGTTCCACCACTGCCTCCAAAAAGACACCTGACTGAACCATGAACGCCCGAGCCGCACAAAAGAGTTTTCATGGAAAAGTGGCTGCAGGAAGTGCAGTCAAGCCAGCCGCGATTCGTCAAGTCAGCCACTGGTGAATGA
Organism: Gymnapogon annona; assembly: GCA_029814585.1. Taxonomy (NCBI): domain Eukaryota; kingdom Metazoa; phylum Chordata; class Actinopteri; order Kurtiformes; family Apogonidae; genus Gymnapogon; species Gymnapogon annona. The sequence goes on along the minus strand of JAPTHA010175211.1, from coordinate 4,642 downwards.
CATGCGTACAATTTGTCTCACAATGAAGGTAGATGAGCCACAACAGAAACACAATGAGATGATTAAATTAATTTTAATTGTCCTTCATACTTGGTACGGGATCAGATTTTGTCGCGTGATCGAGCCGATCCAGTTTTCGGTTCTTCTCAAAAACTTACGAACTATGCTGCATTTTACGGAACACATACAATGAGCCATAAACGAAATGTAAAGACACTTCCTGTTTTCATTTTAAAATAAAAACACTTCCCAAAATAATTTAAAAGGTGTTTTCTCTTAATTTTTTCCAAATAAATAATTTGGGAATGTGGTAATTTTTGGAGGAGTACTTTATATACTATCAGCATACACACTGAACTACTTTAACTGTTTTTTCAATTAATTTTACTCCAAAATATCTTTAATGAGGAGGAGGATCTACAGCTTTTAGAACAGGTTTTATATTCAGGCAAACTAAGCTCAAGGAGAAGCCATTTTATAACAGTTTACAGAAAAGACATTCATCGCTTAAAAAGATGCCAGTTAAAATTATGCATTTTTTGTTTCTTTATTTGTTAATTCATCTTTAGATATGAATAAATGTTTTTCTATCAGTTATTCGACCACGTATCCTTTTTTTAACCATCCGGTGGAGCAGGGAACAACTCGTGTGCTCGGTGAGCATCAAACAACGTTTCCAGGTGCTCCCCTGAGTACTAGATCAAAAAAGGGAAAGGGAGTGAGAACAGAAGGGCACACACACACAGAAGGTGTATGTGTGAGAGAGTCCTGGTCACAAGAGTGTAGTCAGGCAGGCTTCTCAGACGATCTGACAATAAGTGGTCTGAAGACACGGCCTTATATGCAGGGACTGATTGGGAGGTAATGCAATGCAGCTGGCAGGTTAATCAGAGTGCAGGAGTAGAGACAGGTGTGGCTAATAAGCACATGGTTGGAAGTAATAGTGCTGATTAACAGGCAGAGAGAGAGGGCTCATGATATCTGATCAAAAAGCTGAGCCATTTGGCAGGCTTGGTCTTCATCCTCACCCACCTGAGTAGCTTGCCAATGCTCTTTATCAGTCTTATTGTACATGGTGCCAACTGGAGAATGGTGGTGATATCGTACATATAACAGTCCACTGACCTGACCTGAACCATCTTCCTTGCCCCTATGTGGACAAGGCAGCAACAAACAGGATGGGAGAGATCGAGCAGCTCATGGAAATGCCAACCTCGAGCTATTGCCATCCTGTTGTGAAGTCCTGATTTATTCCGCACATGGAACTTCCGTCTTGGAAGTACTTAGCTACCAGGCCACAAGTGCAGATAGGGATGTAGAAGAAGTCCAAGCCATACTTGATGGGTTGGTGGGAGACGGACCCATTGACGTTGGCAAGGTCCAGCCACACCACGTGTAGGGCACCTTTCTCTTTCTCTTCTTGCCCTCTGAATCTGCTCCCACATGAGTGTTGAGTGTTCCACACTCCCTGGGAAGCCTGGAACACCTGCCTTCTGGCAGCTGGTGTTGATGGAGTTCTCCTCCTTTGGGATAACGACACTAACAGCTCTTTACCATTCTGCAAGGTTGACCTTGGTTCTTCCAGACCACTTTCAGGAGGTAACACAGCTGTTTCAGGACCCCTTGGCCGTACTTATAAAGCTTGTACGACATTCTATTAAGGTCAGGCACTGAAGTTTCTCTGGTTTTCTGGACAACTTCTGCTACCTCGCTGAGTTTGGGGAGAGCACCATTGAACTCTTCCTCCAGCGAAGCATCAGCTGTTACCACCCTCGATGAGTTTCCCCTGTAGTTAGTCAGGCCACACTCTCCTGGGATTGTTGTCAGCCCTATCGTTCTCCACCTTCCTGTCGTAGTCCCTTTTGGTTGCTTGATGCCTCTCCTCAGTTTTTCTGTTGCTGTCCAGTATTTGTCCTGGTGACCCGGCGTTGAAAGCTGATTGCCGAGGTCTCAATAGTTTTCGCACCCCAGCTGTCATCCATGGTTTCTCGTTGTTATCCACTTTGATCCATTTTTCGTGCAACAACAAACCAGGGAGTGCTCAGTGGTCTTGCTATGACTGGTGGTCAGGGTTGCCAGATCTCGCAAGACAAATAAGCACCAAGCCCTTTGAAAACAAGCCCAAAACAATCAACTTTTGCAACTGAACCCCCCTAGCACTAGGTACTGCAGAGATGGATTGTAAACCATGGGTATTATAGAATGCTAATTAATTAATTAATGCTGTGCATTTTGTCCTGTGAAGTTTAATATCTTTGTCACAAGTTGAACTCTTTAGCTCCACAAGGTGATCCACTGATTTAATGGATGTGTGACAAGCTGTCTAGGTGGCCACCTTTAGCTCATCTCTCTGCGTTGACTCGTTCTGCCAACAAGGTCGTCTCTGCTGGGATCAGCAGGCGCTAACAAAAGAGGAGGTAATACAGAAATTTGAGATGTGGAAAGATGCAATGGAGACCCACGGATTAAAGGTGAACATGGACAAGACAATAGCAATGACAACTGGAGAAGATGTGGAGAGAATAGAATCAGGAAGACTGCCATGTATTGTCTGTGGGAGAGGTGTTGGAGTAAACTGTACCCAGTGTGTGCTCTGTGACAAGTGGTGCCACCAGCAATGCTCAGGCCTCAGTAGGATGGTGGGTGTCAATGACTTCAGATGCCCCACATGTCTTAATGGAGCAGATGATCAAGAGAAAGAAGAGCTGGAGTTGGGAGGGGGAAGACTGAAGGTGGTACCAAAGTTTTGATATTTGGGTGACTTGCTAGACTCAGACACAGAGATAGAGAGAGCAGTACGAGCTAGAGTAGCGGCTGCGTGGGGAAAATGGAGGGAAATGGCCAGCCTGCTGGTGAAGCAGCTCATCCCACTAAAAGTGAGGGCAGCAATATATGAGGCTTGTGTGCAGTCGGTGATGCTATACGGAGCAGAGACCTGGGTGCTAACGGACAGAGAGATGAACATCATCAGGACTTCTGATATGAAAATGCTTAGATATATGGCCTTGGTGAGGTGGGAGAACCGGGTATCGAATGAGGAGGTGGGAGAAAGACGTGGACTGGAGATGATAGGCAGGATGATTAAACGGAGAAGGTTGCAATGGTTTGGTCATGTGAGTAGAGCAAAAGAGGCTAGTCTCCTGAGAATGGTGGATGGTGTACAAGCACCTGGAAGACCACCGGGTAGGCGTCGAAGAAGATGGAGACAGGTGGTGGGTATGGACATGTGGTCTCTGAGGTTAAATGTGGCAATGACAGCAGACAGGGCTGAGTGGAGGAGGGCTATCGGACGTCCAACCCCACGAATTGTAGGAACATAAGGACGATAAACGATGATGATGATGATTGCAGGCTGCTTTCGTTGTTTGTGGGTGTGGCTTCGATAGCAGGCCCATGGTTCCCACGTCACACTTTGCTGGTGTTCACCCAACCGAGGTCACTCTCCTCTGCCCCAAATTCTCATCCCTGAAAGATAACAGAACTATACACAGGGCATATTGTTTTCTAGACATTGTTAAACTAAAAAGATTATTTCATAACAAGGGCACAAGAAAACACATTCTCTTCTAAAACACTGCTCCACTGAGAAAGATTATTTAGCAGGCACCCTGTTGATGACCCAAGCATGAATTTGATTACCTATGTACTGAATTATTCCAACAGTCTTCATGGGGGTTCACACCAGGGGATGTTGTCATTTACTATCGTCTGTGGGCTTGTGAAACCCTTTGAGACCTATTGTATGATTAAGGGATATACAAAAAAGTTGATTTGATTCATAGTTTGAAAATACATTAATACTTTTTAAAAGTGTAACAACCAAATGGATGTCTGTACTACGGTGGCCCTGAAGTGCGGCAACGAGAACTCACAATAAAACGGCAGGTGTTGTCAAAATAGTTCAAGGGACATCACACAAGTTTTATGGCTATTTGGTGGGCCTTAATGGAATACTTACCCATAGATCTGAGTGCAGTGTAGAGAGGTAAGGACGAACATGAAAAACATTTTTGTTGAGTTCACCCCTCATGAAAAAACAAAGTTGGCTTTACTGTCGGTTTTTGTCATTTGTAAATCGTGCACTGAAAACTGAAATAATTCTACGGCCCCACAGTGCAAAATTAACACAGTAGAAAGCAATATATGCCAAAGAAAATAGAATTATGTATAACAAACTGTAACACTAATCAATATAACTATGAAATTTGAACATGCAATATATTTTTTTATTTTTATTTTTTTATTTTCCATCAGACAACAACATCATATTATATCACACAACAATCACATTTGTTCATCATCAGGCCACGCCCCCCACCCACATTAACAAGACCAGAGGCGTCAGCCAAGACAAAATCAGACAAAACCAAACAAAGCCAAACGGCACGAGACAAGACAAGACAAAGACAAGACAAAACAAGACCAAACGTTGACGATACGAACTACACGGTACGCAGAGAGACACATGTTAACCTCACACCCCCTCCATCACTGTACAACTACACATGTAAAGCTACAGTATATGGAGCCGAATCAATGTGGTGTATATATGTATATAGAGTGATTCCATGTGGTGTAGATCAGGCACACGAAGCTTAGTCCATGTGGTGTACTGGTACATTTTCCATGTAATTTAAGAATG
>JAPTHA010175130.1:4265-14357 GCA_029814585.1 Gymnapogon annona | reverse complement strand
GTAATTGGAGAGCTACTGGACAAACTTGAATTTCCCCCATGGGGATGAATAAAGTATCTATCTATCTATCTATCTATGTATCATTGTCAACTAAAAATATTAGTTAACAATGTTAAACACTTATTATGACCTTTCACCTTTCCCGTTGGTGCATCATCTGTAGTGTTTCAGTTCTCGTACCTACGTCTGTGTGAACTTGTGAGAAGAGAAGGAACACACGTCTGGTCAGATGAAGAGAAGATAATAGAGTGTGGATTATGTTGTTCATCAATAATTATGGGATGTATGAGACTAAATCCACCTTCACTCTGCTGTTGACTGAACACTATGGAGATTGTCATGTGCTCATTTGTATTATATTCTATATTATTCACTTACATTTTGATAACAAATATAGTTAATTTTCTATCCCTGTGTGTGTGTACATGTGTGTTGGTTGTAGTGTGTCTAAAAAGTGCTTTGAAGGATGCAGAATAAGATTACGTTACATCTTCGTACCATGGTTCTACTGCCTGTGTGAATGCACAACTAAAGAGTTCCCCTGGGGAGAGTAGTTCCTACAACTCAATTACAGGTACAGGATAGGAACATCAAGTAAGAGAAAACTACCCCTTTGTGAGAAAGAGCCTATAGTCCCCATATCCCAGTGTCTGTTGTTTAGTACTGTTTGTATATCCATGAATGCAAGCTAAAATAACGACCATAATAAATAGTTGGAAATACCCATCTATGAGAAAACTCTCCACCCTTGAACGGGACAAAAGTTCTCGTAGGGTTTCAGTGTATGTCTGTGTCAGATTCACAAATAGGATGAAACAAAACTCAAAGCCATTTGTTCGAGTAGGATCTGAGCACGTGGCTCCCTCTAGTGGTAGTTTAGTAAACGTTTCCGAGCTGTGAGGTCATTCACAAATCGACGTTGTTAAATGATTATATTGTAGAATCGCATATACGCGTGCACATATTTACGTTTTTTGTGTCCGTTTTTGCATATGGAAACACTCTTGTATTACTTTATGAAAAGTACGAAAATAAGGAATCTGGGGAGTGTAAGTAAACACAAACTGTCAAAGTAGGTGAAGAACCTGACAGAAATTCAATCACTAAGAAATGTATTGATAGAAAATGGAAATTAGACCCCGCCCCCCTTCCCATCAAGATGTGGTTGAAGAAGTCAACAGTTGTGTGAACCTGGAGAAAATCACCTACTGGATGAAAAAAAGAAGTAGGATGTTCTACAAGATATGGAACCATTTATAAACTACATGGAAAATGTACCAGTACACCACATTGGTTCAGTTTTATATACCCGAGCAGGGCTTGTAGGACTTAAGATGTCAGAGGTCAACAATATAAACATCCAGAAATGTCTGAAGAGAAATGTAATTTTAACATAATTTTTGTGTATTTGTAGATACACTGTAATAATACACTCCGTGACAGATGACCCAAACGCGGATTGACTACGTTTCAAAATAAAACTTTTTATTTTGTGTTCTCACAGAACATTCAACAAGTAACGGTAACGGATTTCTTCTGTTGTACTTTGAATAGAACAAAAAGCGCCGCAGAAAAACACGGTAATATCTTTACCAAAAATTACTGAACAAAAACACCCACAACGGGAAAAATCATAAATCCAAAAATAAACTCAAAGTCACTGAAAACGAGGAAAAACGCCATAATACAAAAAACATAAACAATAAATAACCAAAGTCGCTCTAAGAGGATTTATCTAACCAATTTGGAATCAAGATTACACAAGACAGGATACAGAACTAGAAAATACAATATCAACATAAACTAACCAATTCTTACATATGGATTAGATGTGACAAGGCAGGAACGGCAAGACGACGGCGTATTCCAGAGAAGTACAAACGACAGTCTGACAACAGACTGTTAATAGACGGGGACCTAAAATACTGAGGGAAAAATGGCAGATGAAAAACATTGGGAATTAATGATGACAAGACACAGGTGCGTAGGGATCCTGGGGTAAAGCTAGAGACACACAAGGGCGCACGCAGACAAGACAGGAACCTACCAAAATAAAAGACTAAACATATACACAAACACAGCTTGACGATATAAATCATGACATACATACACTGCGATGTTTAAATGGAATGAACATGTATAAATGATAAACTAAGGTATAATATAGTTAAAATTACACTTATTTTAATGCACATTTATAAACCATACATTAATATTGTTAAAATCATACTATTTTACTGAAATATTTTGAGGTTGTTATTCACATTGTTTTAAAGGACAGTTTGTAGACGTAAGCGTTTTCATCATTGATATGTAATTCTTTTATTGTTTGACTGGCCCCGCCCACATCACACCAAATGTGGCTGAATTTGATCCATGAACTAAAGTGAGTTTGATACCCCTGGATCTAACGCCAACCCTCAAGAGAAAAACTGGCAGCGAACAATGAAGTTGCAGTAATAGTCTTGGACACTGGAGGTCGTCAGAGAGTTGCGCCATTGGCTCCAATATATGGGGTTGGTAGAGAAACCCAAAAAACAGTCTGACACAAACACACATTAGTCATCAGTCTGGAAATTAAAGGAAGGCTCATTCACACTGCCCTCAGAGTAAACCACAGCATTTCCAGTCCAGGATAAAAACAAACACACACACAAAATACAAGGGATTTTGGACACTGGAGGTCACAAAATACAAGGGATTTTGTTGCTGATCATTTTTTAGGCAATTGAATCAACTGGACTGAGTTTTGTCTTGAAGACGCTGGGTTCCTTTTCCAATTGGTTCACATCAATTCATGCAGGACTAGGCTGACTAGTCATGTAAATTCTCATTCATTCAGGTCAGGCCTGTGAAAGAAAGTCTAACCTGACTAATTGCATTTGGTTAATAGATTTCTATATTGACTTCGATCTCATCAAAATATAAAATTATAGAAATTGACTTAGATTCCATATTTATTGTCAACTACAGCTGTCATCCTGTCACAGGTTCCCAGCTAGTGAGGAACACATCGGTAAGGTTTGCGACAAATAGTAACACTATCACTAACGCCAACCCAATGGAATATACCCGACAAAAAGTACAAAATGAAAACAAATATGACAACACATGACACATAAAAGAACACTTTTATGTTCAACTGTGAATTCATATGGTGAAAAAATATTTGACTCAACCGGTAATTTTTACTCAAAAATGCCATGTTGTGTTTGTCTCTGCTGCAGCTGTTAGAATGTCTAGGAGACTACTGTATATCTTCAGCAGGGTAGTCTCAATGTCCCAGGAATGTTTGGCTGAAAGACCAAGTTCACAGTGTCATTATTTTTTTTAGGAAATTTTTGTAGTGAAGTTCCAGACCCAGCTGGATAGCTCAGTTGGTAAGGCACCGGGCTGGTGCATAGGGGATAATGGGTTTGATCCCCGGTAAGAGTGTCCAGTGGGCTGTGTCAGGAAGGGCATCAGGTGTAAAAAAAAAAAAACTCCTGCCAAATCAAATATGCGAATAATTGATTTTGCTGTACCAACCCTGGAAGGGAAAAAGCCGGAAGAACTCATAATCATTGATTTCAATGTCATGTTTTCATGTAGGCTTTTGCGACCATAGTTCCATGTCTCGCAGAACATCCTATTTCTTTTTTTTCTAAATTCCTTTCTTCTCCTTTCATTTTTTTAATCTTTTTTTTTGAGAGAGGAGAGTAGGTCCAGGTTGAAGGCCACTTGCTGTCAGGCTGAGGATCCCAGTAGTTGTAAATCCTACCTGAGGACAAGGATGTAGCAATCTCTGTAAAGCACCATATATCAGCATTTTCACTGCAAACCCTGTTGGATGAATATATCATTAAGTAAAGGAAAAGCAGGTGTATGCCCTGAAAATGTACAACTGTAGTCCAGAGTGAAAAGTATTGTGTGTTTGTTAACAAGTCCATCCATCCACCCATCCATCCATCCATCATTCATCCATCCATCATCATTCATCCATTATTATCCATCCGTCATCCACCCATCATCCATCTATCAACATGTCTATGTGTGTCAGAGTATTTTGGATTCAGTTTCCTTATATCTTTTGTAGCATGATGCTCACCAGTGTTATTCCTGCAGAGATGAAGATCCAAGCCGGAGTGGTGAATCATCAAAGCTGGAGCTATTATTGTCTGGATGTGTGTGTTCTGACATGTCTGTTAGTGTTACACTCACTGTGAGTCAGCGTACGCGCCTGTTAACTCTTTCTACCGCGCAGTGGTTGATGGAGCTGAGGAGGTGGAGCAGGACAAACACCTGAATCCCACCTGAGTATGGAAACAAAAGTGACTTCAAACACTGATACTTCAGACCTCAGGTAATGAAGTCATCAGGCTAATATGGAGTGAATATAAGAGAATAATGTATTTTTCAAAGTATTATTTTTATTCCAGCACTGTATTCATGAATCTGTCTCTGTTTTTTGCAGAGGCTATCCATCCATCTTACTCACCATCCATACATCCACCCATCTGTCCATCCATCCGTACATCCATCTATCATCCATCCATCCTTCCATCCACCCACCCATCCATCATCTATCTACCATCCATCCAACCATCCATTCACAATCCATCTATCTACCCATCCATCCATCTGTCCATCAGTTAAACTATTAAGGTACTAGTCTTTGTCAATTTCATTTAAAGATGATTTTTCATCACAGATGCAAGCAACAACAAACATGACATTACTTTTTGGTCACAACTTAAGACTTGATGACAAACAAACCCTGTCATTTACAGAGCACATATCAAACAGGAAAACACAACAGATGCTGCGTACAATTCTGTCAGAATGTAGCTGCACTGGTGGACGTTAGCATTACACTAACCTACCTCTTCTTTTTTTTGTAAAGTCATATTTTTCGGTGTATTTCCCCTTTTCTTCTTGTACCTTTCCCTATTTCAAGCCTGATTCTTGTAGTGGAGTTCAGGTCACTGCGCTGTTTGTCACCTGGACAGATGGTATTTAAACACAGAGCTCCAGGCAGTGGATCACTAGACTCCTCAAAACCTGCTCTTTTTCACATCAAATATAAAAATATAGACACACACACATATAAAAAATATATAAAGGATTTAGTGCAATGGACTATATACAGGATATAAAAGTTATGGTAAATGCATAAAGAGATACCCCCAAGACAGGAGACAGTTGTGCATGTCAGTAAAAATGCCATAATCTTTTAACCTTTTATAAATGTTTAATTAGCACTTTGTGTCATATGTGGTGAAAAAATTGCAAAACATAATAATAATAATACTTTTCTTACACTTTTCATTCAAGGCATCTCAGAGTTCTACGAAAGGAGAAAGAAAGAGAAAAGATAAAAAATAAATACATTCTTGAATAAACTGAAATAAGATACAAATTAATATTCCAGACATGTTAGATTTAGAAAAAATAGGTCTTACACTTCATCTTGAAATTGTTACTGAGGCACAAGATGAAGGGTATTTTTTTTTTGGTAGATGGAGGATAATGAAGTACGTAATTCCACATCATTAGAGAGTCTGATAAATGCAGTCAGATTACGGTTAGCATACCTCTGAAGGATCCCACCAACATTTTCCTCCATAAAAACAAGTTCACACCTGTGGATTGAAAGCACATTACACTTTTGGATCTGGGTTTGACGTCGCTACCTTCTCCCAGGACTGAACATTTGCATGCCATTGGAATTTTCTAAACGAAACTCTGCCAGATAGTGTTACCTGAAGACTAGAGGATGACATGTTAAAGCAGGGACGTCAAACTCATTTTGACTGGCCAAATTCAGCAACATTTTGTGTGAAGTGGGCGGGGCCAATACAATAATTACCAGTGGCAGGCCATGCATTTTGGACCAGGGCCTGCAGTGATGTCCTACCCGATTTAATCCACCTCTTAAAACCATAATTCATACAACTGTATCACCTGAACATAAAGTCAAGTACAACAGAATTATATTAGTCTACTCAGTAGACTAATAACAGACAAACACAAGGAGCTGAAATCGATCAGACACAGGTTTATACGTAGTATCTGCAAGACACACAAGGACCTGGTGTCCACATGCGTCCGGTGTCCACCAGACACGTGAAGCGGTGTGCCGGTGGACACTGGGGGGGTGGGTGTCTGGTCACCGGCCTGCGGTCGCCTTTCACCGGTCTGCAACCGTGCTGCCAGTCCGCAACTGTGTCACCGGTCTGTGCCACCAGTCCGCGACCGTGCCGCAGGTCTGTACCACCAGTCCACAGTCACCCGTGCTGGATGCTGGTGTGCCATGTGATCTACCCACAATACCTTACTTTAATATTTCTTAATAACATATTTTTAATAATAATATCAACTTTCTTCTGGAAGTCTGTCACCCAGGTGTACACTTTGTAGTTATCAACTTGAAAGTGTTGGATAAATCCTGCTGGGTCATTCTTGCTATTCGCAGTCAGCCTGCCTCTCTTTACAGTGTTTTTTCTTGAAATGTTTTTCTTAAGAATGGCGTAACTAAATCTGCGAGAAAATCCATACCTTCGCCTCCTTCATCCATTGTGGGTTGAAAAAACAAAAACAACTTGTAGCGCTACACAAGTAATCGATCCTGTTTATCACATTGACATGCCTGCTCAGGTCTGCTCTGCACAGCTTTGCATAGCTGTGCCTGTCCCTATCGCGTATCCACTCAAAAGACTTGCATGCACTGGCCATGGTAGGCCTGCTAGCCGGCCCCAGTGAAGCCAAACTTGACACTGATTGGTTAATGCCACAGATCCGTTGTCATTCACTTTAAGTTACCATGCGCCAGCACTGTCGCTTCTGAAAGCCAAGAGGCAGCTTTTGGACCCTGGCAACACATGATAGTGAATAATGATTGGATGAAAACTCTAATATAAACCCCGCCCTCCAAATCTCCACCTGGGGCTGGAAGCTGAGCAACCAACTTAGGAAAGCTATGAAATGAAGAGTATAGACCATGGGGAATAATTTAATACAAATTTGTGGGAAAAAGTATATTAAAAAATATATTGCTGGTTATGTGCTGACTCCACTGATAGTTACACGAATTACATATCAATAATGTCAATACCAAACTGCCCTTACATGATGAAAATGTTTACAAACTGACCTTTAAAACAATGTGAATAACATTAACAGCCTCAAAATTCATAAGAAAAATAAGAGTAATTTTAACAATATTATACCCCAGTTTCAAATTTATATGGACATTACAACTTACAGATCACAGTGGATCTACAAATACACACAACATTTAGCAACAGGTAGAATACTGATAAAATTACATTTACTTCTCAGCAAATATTTCAGGTTGTTTATATTAAGGTTATATATGTGTTTTTGTGAAATTATACTTTGTTTTAGTGTAAAATACAGTAAAATTACATGAGAATATTTGCATTCAAACAGAGAAATTTTTAAGTTGTATTTGTATGTTATTATGATACATTTTTCCCCGTCTGTATATGAAACCTGAAATATAATTTTTTTTCAGTATATTTGTGTAATTTTTTAATTTGACAAATTCATCCCACTGGCCAGATTGGTAGCGTTGGCTGCATTTGGCCCTCAGGCCACATGTTTGATGATCCTATGTTAAAGTATCAGAGATGAATGAAAGGTTGTAGTTATAATTATTATTAAGCTTATAATAATAATTATTATTATATGGTATGTTGAAGACCTTCTACTACCAGGAACTGAATCTCAGTAAAACAGTGGGAATGGGTTCAGTGTGTTGCTCAAAGGCACGCCCATTTCCACCTCTTGCAGAAGAGTGAGTGGATTACAGTGACTATAGTGATCAGTGATCAGATTGTAGACATACCGGTAAGTCCTGTTGCTTTACAGTATACATCAGTGTTTACAACAGATCTACAAACAACATGTATTAGTAAACAATAATATACACAAGACCTTTGACCTTTCCTGTTGGAGCGTCATCTGCAGCATTTCAGTTCTCATATCCACATCTGTGTGAAATTGTGGATACACAAGGAACACACATCTGGTCCATGAACAGACGAAGAGAAGACAATAAAGTGTGTGGTTGATTGTGTTGTTGATTATGGGATGCATGAGGCTCAATCCACCTTCAATCTGCTGTTGACTAAAAGTTTTATGGAGATTGTCTTGGACTCATTCATGTTCTATTCTATATTACTCACTTATGTTTTGAAGATAAATATAGATCATTTCCATCCCTGTGTGTGTGTGTGTGTGTGTGTATCTCTAATGTGTGTAACAGTGCTTTGGAGGACGCAGAATAAGATTACATCAAGCTGCTACTTACTAAAAAGTACCCCTGGAGAGAGTAGTTCCTACAACTCAATTGCAGGTACAGGATAGGAATATCAACTAAAAGAAATACTACAACTAGTGAGAAACCATCTTATGTCTGTAAGTCTGTTTGTCGCATCACAAGTTTCAAAAGCATAGTTGGGGGAATGTACATTGTGATGTTGGAATGTGTTTTTATGAGTTTATGGTTTGAGTTTGAGAGCACAGCTGTCGTGCACAGATCTGTTTAGAACTCTTCCTGCATTCGTGGCCTCCTGTCTACTTCAAAAGCACAAAAGAGTAACTAATGTATTAGGTGTTAGCAGTTAGAACAACGGTTTTAACCCTAGAACACTATCGCAGGGCGATTTTTCAAATGGATATACATGATTTTCAATATGGTGCGTTTGTCTGAGTGTCTTTGGTCATTGTCTTTGACGTCTCTGAAGGCATATGAGCGTTTCTTTTTCCTACCGGCATGTGTTCAATAGTGATAGAGGGTCCAGTAGGATTGGTCACAGTGTTTGTAAAATCACGTGATCATTTCAAGGGTGACAACATTGAGGCTCACCATATTTATTGTCAACTACAGCTGTCATCCTGTCACAGGAATCCCAGCTAGTGAGGACCATATAGGTAAGGTTTGTGACAAATACCAACACCATCATTAACGCCAACCCAATAGTATATACCCGACAAAAAGTACAAAATATATACAAATATGACAACACATGACACATAAAATAATACTTTCATGTTCAACTTATGGTGAAAAAATATTTGACTCAAATGGTCATTTTTACTCAAAAAATGCCATGTTGTGTTTGTCTCTGCTGCAGCTGTTAGAATGTCTAGGAGACTAAGTCTTCAACAGGCTAGTCTCAGTGTCCCAGGAATGGGTGGTTCAAAGACCAAGCTCACAGTGTCCTAATTTTTTTAGGAAGTTTTTGTTGTGGAATTCCTAATTTTTCAGTAATTTTGGAGCATTTTCTTAGGGTTATCTGAGGACATCCTAAATGGAATTAGGTTAATATTTATGGAATCATAAGTGTACTGTGCAAGAATGACAAATGACCCTATTTCAGCTCATTACAGGAAAAAAAAATCCAATAAAATACAGCCAGGAAATAATATAATAATATGAACCAAAACCATCATTAGATCTGCCTTTAAAATAATCTGGAGAAAGAAACATTTCACAGCCATAAGCAAAGGCGGCAGTTTTTACTCCCACCCCGAAGAGAGGATTTTGTAAGTGACATCTATAAAATGACACATAAAAAAATATTAAAAAGGTGTAGATACAAATATATCATTTCAATATAACTCTGTGCCCATAATTATTTGTGAAAAAGTTTTTTTTAATCTTATTTGGATTTTTTGTTAGACAATAAATCAAGACAACAATGTTAGATTCACACTACAAAATGGCATTCACAACCAACAATGACAGGATCAGAGACAACAGACAAAAATAAGAAAACACTCAGAAAAAAGAGAGAAAACCCAGAAAAAACAAAAACATCAAAAGACACAAATAAGGTATAGCTGAATGAGTTACATATGTTGACCTCTGACCTCCTATAAGTCCTGCTCGGCTATATAGAGCTTAAGAATTTATTTATAAAATATTTAATCTGCAGTAACTATAGATCAAATATTAAACCCATGAGTGGATGTCTCCATATGTCACACTAATGGAATATTTGAATTATGTCCAAAGACATGTATAATATCAATCAATCAATCAATCAATCAATCAATCAATCAATCAATCAATCAATCAATCAA
>JAPTHA010174962.1:0-14408 GCA_029814585.1 Gymnapogon annona | reverse complement strand
CCATTTGCTACCGTTTCCTCTTCACAAAACAGTTTGTTCAACCCCTTTGTTTCCTACTTGTATTAGTTTTCATAACCAGTCATACCTTAAATGAAGTGTCACTATTCGCACATTTAAAAAAAAGTCTTCTAGAGCTTTTATTTGAATGAAAAAATGGATGGAGTGTGTGAAGAAAATGATCCAGTCAAATCCAGTACTCGTGCAATTTGTTATTTTTTAATGAAGGTGATAGGAAATGTAATGTGGGTTTATTTTATGTCAGTGATTCTTTTTCAGTTAATCAATATGTACATGTAACTTTGGTTCTAGTTTATTACTGGCATTCAAAAGATATTTCTGGAGACGATTCACCAAAAGTAGCAAAACAAACAGAATCTGGATTTTTCCAAATTAAAAATAGACACAAATGCCCCTTCAGTGTCTACAATTCCTCAGGAATGTTGTCTTTTTTTTTTTTTTTGTTTCGTAAAACCACGTCACCTGGAGCGTGGTGGTGGTGATGGGGAGGGGTGGTAATGGCTGCCCTGCGGGGGGTCACTGAGTGGCTGGTGGGGGGGTTGGGGGGGGTTGTGGAGGCATGACCGAATTACAATAGCATGTGGAGATAGATGTGACTGCGAGACGGATCCAGACACTTCCAGATGCCCGGCCGCTGAGGGTCCACGAGCAGAGCCACCCTCCTGGGGGACGTGACTCACCTGGAAGGAGGGCCAAGCGCTGCCAGATGTGGAGGAAGCCGCCTGGCTCCCTCACGCCAAGCCCGTCTAACACTGTCTCGATTGTGCTGCAGCATATGCTTCCAGTCAAGGGTGAAAAATGCAGGCACCAGCACATGCCAGAAGTCTTTCAAGCATAGCCCAGCAGTCAGCCTGCAGCCTTACACCCACTCTGATGCACACACACACACACACACACACACACACACACACACGTACGCGCAGCAGATCCTCCCAGTCATCCAGTCAGTGGAGTGCAGACATGTCACCACACAGCAAGTCAAGGCTGGTTAAACTGTAAAGCAGCTAGAAGGGACCCGGTCCAGACACACCAAGCCTGGGGATAGCAGTACACACCACTTAAACAAACACACACACACACACACACAGGCTCAACACGATCCACCTCATCTCACCTCACCAAAGAACACCGACCGATGTCAGGGAGCAGAGCGAGAGGTCCAGAAAAACAGCATTGGGAAGGTTCCCTTTGAAATGGAACAGGTTCCAGATACAGTTACATGAGTCCTGGGATGGTTTCATGGACTTCACTAGTTACACCTGATGTCTTTTTGATGAATTTTCTGCGTTTTAAGTTTGACGTGTGACTTGATTGGCAGTCGAGAGGTCAAATCACAACCAACGCTCAGACTTCCTCTGTCTAGACCTACAGACAGCTTCTTAAGCCGGCCTACAGCCCATGGTGTTGCAACATTAAATTCGTCCCAGTGGCTCCACTGACCTGCCAAAAGAAGGCATTCCTGCATGGAGAAAAGATGCAAAGCAACACAGTGACTCATATCCCAAGTTTTTTTTTTTTTTTTAACAAAACTAATGTATTCAGAGGGAACTCAATCTGACGCATAAAGAAATCCAGGCTCCACCTGGGGCTCCTGTAGCCACTAGAAGGCCCTCACGCAACCCCGAGATCCAAACAGATGTTGGTCTTAGCAATATTAAACATAATACAGTTTATAAGTACACAATGAGCGGAGCCACCGGGAGGACAAAAGGGTGGAAAATTGAGTTTGTAGGTTGCGGTGACAAAGGTAACACAAAACAAGATGGTTCAGTGGCGGGATCTGCCATCTCAGTGATTTGCCATTTCTGTGTCACATGGTGTCTCCGCTGCTCCGCCCCCCTTCGACAGATCCAGTGAATGAGATTATAAAAACTTCTTTGTCTGCCAGCTACCCAACAAAACACTTCACAAGTAACAATTTATTATGAACACATCAAAACAATACATGTGCCAATACCGTTTACCCGTCCTAGCACAGAAATCCCTCAGATGTTTGACGGTAGTAAATAATGACATCACTTTGATTCATCCGCATTATGTTGTCAACCACTACTTATAACACAGGAAGTGAATGGTTCCATCCTTTGTATTTGGTGGATCTTTGGAAATAGGTGATACTAAAAACTGGTTCGGTTACATAATAAAACAAAACAAATAAAAATAAAATAAAACAAAAAATAAATAAAAATAAAAAATAAAACAATAAAATAAAAATAAAATTAAAAATAAATAAATAAAATTAAAAAAATAAAACAAAGGCTTTGGTTCACGACACCTTGATTCATATGTTCAATAATGGACATTAACTGCAAATACATTCAGTCACACAAGGGATCTTCGTATTAATTCTATCTGTAATTGAATACTCTTAACAGTAACTAGTGACTCCCTGACGCTAAAGTGCAGACGGTCAGAGTTTGGGAGGAAAAGCAGAAAAAGGGAGTGAGTTGGTTCCCATGTGGTGTGTGTCAGTGTTCGGACAGGGAGGCTGAGGTGTCAGCCAGGATCCAAACAAACACAGATGCCATTGGTTCAACTGACTGAGTCAGACCACATGACTTCATCGCAGCCGTAACATCCATATTGGACTAATGGAGCAGGGGGTTCACGTGAAAAAAAAACAAAAAAAAAGGCAGTCCCGAGTAGAGTGACACCGGCGGAAAAATCCCAGCCAGCCCCACTTAACCCGACGCCCACTCTCACACACAAGACGCTGATTTTGCAACACAGGAGAATCGTCACTTGGCCCGACTGTGTGTCTTTGTGTGTGTCTTTGTGTGAGTGTGTGAGCCTTGGAGGTGTTTCTGAGAGTGTGTAGGGACACGCAGCTGGTGAGCACACATCTCTTTCATACAGCAAATCTCATCCAAATCCCCCTCACCTGGAGCTACGTGCACACAAACACACACACACAGGCACACACAGATGGCTACCTCCAACCTGTAAAAGTCCAAGGGCCCTGTACAGGAATGTGTGTGTTGCACAATGACCTCATTGTGCCGTGATATGGCTTGTCTGAGCCGCGCCAGAGTCACACCTGTTCCACCTATGCCAAAGGGCTGACAAAGCCAGAGATACATCAATCAGCATTTAGAGTGCATACACACACACGCACACACACACGCACACACACACACAGATGAGAGACACATGCGCGCACATGCAGATATGTATATGTATATGTGTATCTGCACACAGTGATGATGTGGCACTGTCTGCGGCCCCTTGGCTCCCACAGAGCTATTACGGTATATTAACTCAGCCAGGGTTAGATATGAAGGTGTGACGTATTTGTAAAAACCCCATTTGCTTTGACTTGTCAGAATGACTTTACAGAAGATAAACACAACAGGCAACAACAGGATCATAAACTGTTCTCTGGAAGACTCAGAGCGCGTAAAACTAAACACGAGTTGTGCAGCTTCAAAAGTTTAATGACTTAACAGGTTTGTTTGTTTGTTTGTTTGTTTGTTTGTTTGTTTGTTTGTTTGTTTGTTTGTTTAGATAAATAACCAGCAAAAAAAGAGGTAAGGGGTTTGTTGGATCTGCATATAGCAGGTACACTTATATTTAATTTTTTTTTTTTAAAAGGGCACAGAGGTCCCATAGTCCTCTAATGTTTTGTTGGCTTGTTTGCTGGTTTCTCTGTCAACAGTGTTATTGCAATGATTTTCATAAAGCTGCTGGAAGGATAAGAGACTGACCATATAGACTGAAACATTAAAACCATACGGTGCAGTGTTTTGAGGTAAAATCTGTATCGTTGACGGGGCTTATCCTTGTATCTGGTGCACTCAGTTTATACCAAAGATGTCCAACTAAATCTGTAATGAGATTTAGTATCTCATTGTTACAAATAATTAGATGTTATAAATCATTGTTTAGTGTCATTTCTCATATTTTTACATTAAAAATAGATAAGAATCAACTTTATTGGTCCTACAACAGACAAATTCAACAACTGCAGCTGAAAATAATAATATAAAATTCTAAAATAATAATATAATGTTATAAAATAATAATAGACTTAGACAGAGACTTCCTTTATTGTCAATGCACAGACACACAAAGTGGGTCTGGCAACGAAATATCGTTGCTTCGCTACTGAAAGTTTCTAAAGCCATGAGTGGCTTTAGAAACTTTATTATCATAAATGACTAATATTATTATTATGATATAAATGTTGTTGTTATTAATAATAATAATAGTACATTTAATTTAGAAATTGCTTTTCATGTCACTCAAGGACACTTTACAACATGGTTAAAACAGTATCAATAAAAAAACAGAAACAGAAGTAAAAAAAAAAAATAAAGGTAATTTAAAAGACAAATAATATATGATTAGTAGTTATGACTAACAATAATAAAACTAGTAATAATATGTCATTTGCATCTGATTCACTAGAATAGGAAAATGGTTGATGTGCAACAACACATGGAAACCAACACCATCTGCTATTGTTTTGATTGACAAACACCAAACCAGGAGAAATACATATATGTTTAAATACTGGAGTAGTTCTAGTTTCATTGAGCCAACAGTGCAGACATTGTCCAGTATCGTCCACTATAATTCTCTAATAGAGGTAGAAGCTCTTTGGTTTGGTTAGCTCTCTTTGAATGTATCTCACTGGCTTTAGGCAGTGAAATGGATGATTTTGAACAAACTATAGTATGATGTAATGGCCTCGCTAATGAGGCTGTCACACATGATATTATAAAACAACTAAATCCCTACAAAAGAAACTGTCCTATAAAACAATGGGTCTTCATTAAAAATTGCAGTTTTCACCACATAGTGGGAAATGATCAAAACAGTAAAGTCCAGATGTACTTTACAAGTAATGATCCTTATTCAAAGAACTTCCTGACTACATACAGTTCAGAAAAATGTGGTTTTCTTGACTCACACAACAACTTCAACCCTTTGAGTGAAGCATGAGGACAAACCAACAAACAAGCTGACAAACCCCTGTGATGACCTTCCCTCCCCGGTGGAGGCAACAGCTCTGGTCAATCATTCATTAATAATGAATCCTGTGGTTTCAGCTTCTACAACTCGACTTGTCATGATTCGAGGATGCAGGGGTTGGAGCAAAGCATCCCATCCACCAACATGGACATTGATCCATAGACACCTATGAACAGCGAATAAAACATTGGATTTCATTCAGAAATGAACTGAACTCAACCAGGGTTTGTTTGTTGGTTGATTACATTAGAAGTCACGCATCAATTTTCATGAAATTTAGTGAAACAGAATGCGACATAAAAACCTTTTAAATCTGAAGAAGATCTACAAAATGGAACAAAACATGGCCATTTCTTCTAAATTAAAATAAGTCTATTGACTCTGGCACAAATTGTCTTTGAAAAAAAAAATCAAATAAACAAGTCTCTACAATCCACCAAAAAAACAAAAACTAATTATTATTGAGAACTATTATAGTAGCTGGGATAGGCTCCAGTGATCCCTGCGACCCTACAAAGGATAAAGTAGGTTCAGAAGATGAATGAATGAATCAAAATTATTAGTGGATAATGACAAGAATTTGATGGTAAAAAGTATTGAACCAAATATGGCCCAAGTTGACTGTTGTTACTTTAATTACTTAATACTTTATAACACCAAATAAATATAGCTTCTTTTTTTTTTTATCACAGATTTTTATTATACGTGTTTTTTGTGTGCAATGATACATAAAGAATTTGAGCAATTAATATAGCTCAGTTGGTAAGGCACCGGGCTGGTGCATCAGGGACCCGGCTTCGATCCCCAGGATGAACATCCAGTGGGTTGTGTCAGGAAGGGCATCCGATGTAAAAACTCATGCCAAATCAAAAATGCAAATTGGATTCACTGTGGCGACCCCGGAAGGGAAAAGGCAGAAAGAAATCATCAATAATTGTCGCTATGTGTATATAAACCAGAAAGAGTCTGGCAAAATATGAAACAATCCCAGTCTGTGTAATGTTTATACTTGAACATTTCCAGGTGTTCTGTGAGAAACGCAATGACAGCCATAGGATCCTGGGGCAGAAAAGTCAAACCTGAGGAGACAAACTGTTTTACGGATCCATGTGAGGAGACTTAAAGATATGGGAATAACTAAGCAATCCTTGACTTGAGTGTTTTAACTGTTCCCTTTCAGTTCCTCCATCCTAAAAGATTCATGTGAAACTGAAATGCTAAAGTGAATCCCTCTATGTTTTTCCATCTAAAACCTGCCATGGTCTCTTTCTGCAGCCTTGACATGGACACAGTCATTAGGACATTTGCCACAGTGTCATTCGATCCATTGGCTCATTGGTCTGACGGGTCCCTAGTGCCAGAAGATCGCTTCCAGGAAGTCTCCCATACTCAGCGTGATAACGGCTTCACTAGTGGGCCAAAGTGATGTTTCAGTGGGAAATGACTGCTGTTTGTCACATTATCACCATCACTCTGAGATGAAGCAATCAATACCCATCTCCTGGAGGTCTATAAGGCAGAGCTGCTGCTGATGCACACTCACTGATGCTAACGCTCACGCCATCCACATTTGTGTGTCAGAATGAAGTGACTACAGCATTATGTGCTGTGGTCCTTGACATTGAAATCATGAGTGATAGTTTTACCTGAGAACTGAGGATTGTATTAAAGGTTCCTATAATGTAGTGAATCATCTGCATATACTCTAAAATTGAAATGTATGATTTGCGCCCATTGCTTTGACATTCATTATCAGCGAGTCCACAGGAAACTTGCAAACACTGCTCTGGAGTGTGTGTGCTGTCAACACACTGCTTTACACACAGCTGTAATCACTGATAGAAGAGCCTTTAGTTTGTGTCCATCGGAAACTGATGTAATGGTTTTTCCATCTAGACGAGTATGAAGAAAGATTTAATTTATATGAGAAGCTCCTGCAAACAGCTGATCATTCAACTGAAATAAATATTTAATTCATAAAGACTCAGTGTTGCTTTTGTGGAAGTTCCAAATTATTTTTTTCTCTATATTTAATCATTCTTAAGTGATATTATCACCATTTAATTATAAAATATGGTTCTATATTTTGCATTTTTCCAGTGAAAATGTAATATTTTCTCATACATTCTCTTGATGTACTGGTCATACAGATGTTCAGAAAAAAAAATCACATTTTCTAAAATCTTATCATCAACTGAACATAAACCCATTGTGTCCATACACTGTCACTCTTTCAACTCCATGGGTTTTACTGTTGAATCAATGTTGTAAAAGATTATTATGCTTCCATGGTAACTCCGCAGCCTCTAATCGTCAAAATGGGTCTAGTTTGATGACCACGAAAACATGAAAAACTGTATTTTACACCAATTATTGACATGTACTGATATCATTAGTGGATCAACAGGTATTAAACAGTTTAGATCAGTAGACGGATACAGTCAGTGGTGAATGTGTGGGTAATTTTGGGTTCATACGGGCTTTTTGATTTCACCTTTCTCTGCATTTACTGTTCTCCAAAAATTGAAGCCATTTTTCTTCCATTTTCAACATTTCGTGTGTGAAAATGCTAGAAAAATCATTCTACACACTTAGACAAACAGGCCCCTTTATATTCTGACATGAAGAGGTAACAGTCAATGATGTTTTTTTTTTTCCTTCTCCTAAACGCCCATTTTACCTAAATTAAATAAAGATACTTGAGGCTATTCATCTGGGTTCACTCATACTGGAGATTCATACGTCAGTCACTGCAGTGTCACACATTCAACCACTGTGAATTGAGTCAATGTGTCCCCGACTGACTCCAGATCCCCTTCTCTCACACACTACCAGCTGGAATCTCTGTGGACGCGACCCACAGGGCCTGAATATGACAGTCACGTATCCTCCCTGAAGCACACACTTATTTAAAATACGACACCCTGGTCATTATCCACGTGTCACAGTCGATTACGCAACAGCGGCCTTATTTCTGACACACAGACACAGTTCTCACCGTCGCCCTCGCCTTGTGAATGATTCAGTCCATTTGTGACCGTGAACAAAAAGAAATGGCTTGTATTTGTGTTTAGAGTTTTCCATTTTAAGATTAAAGTCATGCTTGGATTTTTAATAAAAGAAAACCCAGTGAACTGATAAACCCAGGATGTGGTGCTGTACGGGGCCTTTTGCACCAACACTCAACACCTCGGGTGTTTTTATTGGCCTGTTTATGACGTACTTTAATGATGAATCGGTCATCAAATACATTATCTGAACAAAAGAATGTGGACACATTGAATCCAGGTGTTTGTTTTCTAACAGAGGTCTGGGATCCAAAACAATAATCACTAACATCAGAGTGTGGCCTTGTATGGGATAAATGTCATTGCATTTGTTAGTTTGGTTTAAACATTATTTGCTTCCAAAATGCCTCAGAGATGTATATTACTGAATTAAATTTCATCCAACATTGATTTTCATTTATTGCTTATCCATGACTATGATTTTTTAATGTTCCAACTCTAAATTTAAAAAGTTTTCCATGTTCCAATACTAATTATTTTACATGACAACTTACCATCTTCTTTCACTTCACACTTAGAAAGAAAAATCTCCCATTAAAATTAAATGAAAATATTAATGGGGTTTTTTTTATCTGAAATGATCATAAACGGGGTCATCTTACGTAGACATGTGTCCCAATATTTTGGTCCATATACTTAATAAACATCAATATTGATTTAAAATCTAAAAGAAACATCTGTATTTAATGCATCCGATGTGTAGTGTACATAAACGACCAAATTATGTGAACTGTTTATGTTGTATAATTATGAACCTCTTATGAGGATCACTCCAGCGTTATTACACCCGTTTCCACTCACTGACACTGTAAACACATTTACACACACCTCTGGTTTTCATTCCTGATAGTCGACTGCGAATAATCCTGCGCCCAGACTCCATACTCCATCAAAACACAGCTAAATATTTCCAGTGAAAATATCAAATATCCCCGACACAAACAATCACCTGTTGTGCATTACACCTGTAAAAGGTAAATATAAGTTGAAGGTTCTGGCACAACTTCACCTACTGCTGAGGAACGTAGAGAGAGAGAGAGAGAAAATCTCACAGCAGGTCAAGAACTCCAGCATATCTTGCTGCATCACAATTTGCTTCCGCTCCAAATATAGACCAACGCGTTTTGGATCGCGGATTTCATGGGGGTCATTTGTACGACCCCTCGTTCTTGATCTGTAAAAGGCAAATACAGACAAAGCCTTATTATCAGTGGGCGTCTTACAAATATTTGAAGCCACGGAAAGTTAAAACGGCAGCATTTCAGCATAAACTCAGTGAACTCTTCCCATTATCCAGTAAATCCTCTCGAGCACAGCGTTGGTTTATCACTCGGTTTCCAGTCGTTTTCTCGGCTGCGATTCTTTTAACTCCACCTCTGTCCATGTAGGCGTACGTCACACTTATAGGTTTTCAGAGACTTTAATTAATGCAACAGAAATACCTTATTAGATGGAAAACAAACAGCAGTGAAACAGCACAATGCAGGAGAGAGAAATGGAAGACAAAGGCTTTGGCAAACAATGCCTTATGATTAAGTCCAGAGGTTTGCTTGAATTCATGAGGCAACAGCTGCCTGGATAAACACTGTACGTCTATCAACTCCTCATGTTGTATGTACTGAAACACTGCATCAGACAAACTTCAACCACAATGACCATAATGATGATGAATCAGTTCTTAGTATTCACAGTACTGGTTGGAAATGCGTATAAAACTGCATTTCTGACCATTTCTGCTTAACCCTTAAAGATCCAAACAGCCACCGGTGATCAATAGCATCAGCATATTTATAATGTTCAACGCCTGTTCATGCACTCACTAATCCTGCTAGCATATGTCAATAATTGGTGTAAAATGCAGTTATTCATCTTTTCATGGTCATCAGATATGACCCATAAGGACATTCAGAGGCTCTGTAGTTACCTTGGAAACACCGTCGTCTTCTATTCTTCATGGAGTTGGATCAAAGACAGAACTAGTAATTAAATATAGAAAAATGCCAGATTTTCACTGAAAAATGCAAATCGCAGAGGACTATGATGATGACGGTGCAGCACTACTTGAATCAATGACTGTGGATGGACAAACTGGCATTTTCATTCAGGTACTGATTTCATGGCTCATAAAAAGTAACTTTTTCTTCAATTTTCCAGACATCAGTATGCCCCATTGTAACCTTGTTGAATGACATCAACCTTAAAATGACACTTAGTGTATTTGAGATTGTTCCTGACTGTATTTGGGACTTGAATGGAGAGTAATGAGACTCCAGTACTCGGTATTGAAGGGGAACTCAGAACATTTAATAACCAGAACCACATTAATACAAGAAAGCAGACACACAAGAGTCCACATGAATACAGAGGGGTATGATGGGGCACCAGAGTCCAGCTCAGAGTCCATATGGTGCAGCACATTGTCTGGGTTATGGAGTGAAAGAATGGCAGCAGATGATCCCGTGCTGCGCGACATCCACACTGGCCCTTTATAGAGGGCCCGATCCCCAATGTGGATCAATCGTGCAGCACGGGCCAGGTGACATAGATCAGTAATCAGGTCAACCCTAGAAGGAGGAGGAGTGATCCAAGCCACAAGATAGACTTGGACTTAGACTTCCTTTATTGTCATTACACAGACACAACACAATGAATCTGGTAATGAAACGTCAATGGGCAGACCATGACAATGACAATTTGATTTTTTAAGAGCAGTGGGGTTTAAAGAGTTCAAGATGAAACTTTTAGACTTTTAGACTTTAGTCTAAAAGTACAGTACAGCGATTCACAAATAAATGTTTTTTTTCCCTAGCCGTACAAGGGGAATAAATAACAACAAAAACAAAAAGAAACTCAGAAAAACCTCCTGATACTGACACATTGGCATGAACCCAGAGTTTGACTATGGATGTATCTCTCGCGGAGCTGAAGTCAGAGGTAAGTGTAGAAGAGCTTTTACGAATAGCATAATGTCACTGCTTAGTAAAAAATAAGCGTAGTCCGACATGATCTTGT
Organism: Gymnapogon annona; assembly: GCA_029814585.1. NCBI lineage: Eukaryota > Metazoa > Chordata > Actinopteri > Kurtiformes > Apogonidae > Gymnapogon > Gymnapogon annona. The sequence goes on along the minus strand of JAPTHA010174962.1, from coordinate 3,336 downwards.
TTATAAAAAACAAAACAAAAAAAACAGATCTAATGGCTCTTTTCCACTGAGCGCAGTACGGCTGAGCGCTGCAGACACCGACGGCGGCCTGTTGCTGCGGCGCTGAAACAGTGATCTGGGTGGATACGAGAGCACGGTAGGTTAGCGCTGGTGCTGTGGAGGCAGCAGATGAGAACTCGGAGCTGTGGGATTGTGGGATTGTGTCAGGCTGAAAGGGGATCCAGCACAGGGCAGAGAAACACAGCAGCTCCCCCTCACTGCTGGAGCTCACCGCTGACACGCTGCCAAGTTCTCAGGGCTCCGCAGCGCAAACACACACAGTCACACAAGAGCAAGAAGTACATATTCATGCAGTCACATGGACACACACAGACATTTATGCACACACGATACACGGACGGTTCACACCCGCGCACGCACACACACACACACACACACAAGTGCAGCTGCAAATGCACACACACACCCACGCATCGGCATGTGCGCAGAGATAACACACACACACATCCCAAACCACACACAAAAGCACAGACTTACACTTTACACTAAGCTGTGCCGAGTTAAAAAAGCACACATAATATCCTGTAATGTGCTCCTCTGTGACATCCCCTTCTCTTTCTTTTCTTTTTTTAAGTACTGAGAGACGGGGAGTGCAGATCAGGGAGGGAATTAGAGTTTGGACATTCTACCAGCAAAATGGATTTCTTTTTTTCCTTCTGGTTTCTCTCGTCTTCGTAGTTAAAAGGTTGGCTAATTAAATGCACAAGCAAACTCTCTTGTTTTTTTTTTTGTTTTTTTTATGACCTCACACGGTTTTCCTGAATAAGAAGTGAACAACCGTCATAATAATGTGGTCTCCCACTATGTACAAACTGGAGACAAATGGGAGGGAATACCAATGGAAAATATCTGTTATTAGTACTGATTCTACAGTCGGATATTGAAGAATTATAATCTTGCATAAAATATATGGACACAATTATGTATAAAATATATATGGTTTTAGATTGGGATAAATATCACTGCACCGGTCAGTTTTGTTTAAATTATTGTGTTTCCTTTCAAAATGCTTTTACTTAATGTCTCAACATTGCCATTGGTTTTTTTTCCCCATGACTACGATTTTAAATGTACTACCTCAAACAGTGCATATGAATTTTCAGTCTACTTTCTTCACATCTCTTCACATCGTCTGGTGGATTGATTGTCAAACGTTCATTAATGTGCTGTTTAATTTTTAAATCGATTTGTGGTATACTTTGTGGCATTTTTTCTAACAATCCCATGAGTGCATGTTGTTTTTGGAGACACTGTGGATAAAGATAAGTGACAAGAGAGAGGCAAGGTAAGGTCGCCAATGTGCTGCTATCTTAAAGATGTGATACCGCTGATGACCACTAGGGCGGGCTCCAAAACACCCTACTTTCCATAGACTTACACTGATACCGCCCCCCCCCAAATTTCGTTCTATCATTCTTTTTTCTAGTTTTACCAGTTTTGTTTGGAGGCTCTGGTCCATATTTTTTCATCTTTTAGTGAGATCTCAGGGTAAATCGAAGCTTCAGTGTCAGCCATGCTGGGCTTTGATAGACAGGTCTGTATGACGGCTCACCAATCCGCTGAGTCCGTCTTTCACAGTTTGTTATTTGATAGAGTGCATTTTTTCCTGACAGAGAGCTCCACTGTAGCTGCGGTCAAATAGGTTCCACTAACTGGACTGTAAATGTATGAGATCTACAAAGTATTGCCCGTTTAGCGATATATCAAACAGTTCACCTGTTCACCTCTGACTCCTTGGCCTCTTATGGTTCTGCCCCCCCCCCCCCCTCCAAATATGGTCACTGAAACAATATGGCTATGATTAAGTCACAAACTCCTGACTCAAAACTGCAGTTCAGGAACTAATAGGTGACGCCAAGGCTCCTCTGCAAAATGTACAAACCAGCTTTGGCCAACGTTATGACGAAAATACACAACGCGTCACTAATGGATATATTTATCTCATCTGGACATGTGATTACTGTTAGATTTGCAATTGCAGCAGTGGTGAAAATAACGCCTGCGTACTGTTCTTCACTATTAGTCCTTTCAAACAAGCTGTCCCTGTTGACACACACCACATTCTGTTCACTGGAAATGTATAAGATCATTCAAGAGAATTATTTAATAACTATAGCTGTACTGAACACTGAAGGTTTGACATATCAAGACATCTAGCAGTGAAGTTACAAATGCCCCCTCCCTCCATTACCATGGCTACAAATTTATGCATTTGGTCCCCGTTCATGTTCAGTGTTTGTTTTGTCCAATGTGGGCTTTTAGTGAAGGAATATTAACTCCGGCCCACACCCAGACACAGTAGATCATAGTAATGTACCTTAAGACTGGAAACCACCTGCTATAACACAAAAAGTATAAGAGGAAGTCAGCTCTGGCTGTAGAAACAGGGGTACATTCCAGGAAAGGTGACCTGTTTCCCGTGTAGATATAAATGCCTCATTGTAAGGCAACAATAACATGATTCTGATTTCCATGTGATTGGACACCAATAAAAACACAATTGTGGATATGATATGCCCCTTCTGCCTGTAGATCTTTACACCCTACACAATGGACCTTGAAGAGAGTCAGAGCATTTAACAAAAGCCACAATACAGACTTCTCGATGCGTGATTCTAAAGCCCGATGTTCAGATTAACACATTGTCATCCGTGCTGAAATGCTTAGCAGCACATTTGAGGCAGATATGGTGTTGCAATGGAATAATCTTCAAAAGGGTTGAATAGAATTATATCATCATATCAATTCCATATGCATATAAATTGTCAAATACATGTACAATTTCTATAAACGTATGTATGTGGATATATATGTGTGTGTGTGTGCGTGTGCGTACTTGTATGTACGTGCACGTACGTATTAGCATTTATATTCATAAATAGGTAACTGTGGCATGAATTTATGTTTTCCTTAAAAAAATAAAATAAAATAAAAACTGCCGAAACTTGATATGAAACGTATGGAAATTGTAAAGTGCAAAATATATTGTTTTTTTCTTTGTTTTTGCCTTTGCCTGAAATAAAAGTAATAAAAAAAAAATACCCCATGAAAAAAAAAAAGAAAAAAAAAAACATGTGGTGTGACGTCTGGTTGGGGACGGGTTTGAGCGTGACCTGTCGGGACCTATCGGGGTGAGCCATCAGCCAGTCACTCCAGTCTTTGTGATGAGTTCCAGACTGGCTTTTCACTGCCCACCTCCCACACACCCCCACCCGGCAACCCCCTCCCCATCACTCTGGCCAAAAGGAAAAGCCTGCTTGCCTCTGGACCACCCCC
>JAPTHA010174957.1:0-14410 GCA_029814585.1 Gymnapogon annona | reverse complement strand
CACACACACACACACACACACACACACACACACACACACACACACACACACACACACACACACACATATATATATAGAGCTTGGTGTTGGAGTTAGGGTCACTTTCACATTAACTTTCTCAATATTGTTACAGAGCATTTCATTTTATGTTCTGATGCTCCTTGAAAGCCTCTGTTCCTTTACAAAAGGTGGGGGTTTTCATAAATGAAGATGTCACTCCAACGTAGACAAATAGAAAAAGGGCGAGTAAAGCCAAGTGGGAGAATTGGGCTTGAGTCGTACCAGTACCTCATTGGTTGTGAGTCCATGTAGCTTTATTTGTGAATGTACCTGTGCCGTTAGTGTGTTTGGCGGTGCCACTCCAGATGTCAGAGGTGATAGGGTCAGAGGCAGGGACAGGCCCGTCCCTTGCCCAAGGGTCTACTGGACCCCCGGAGGAGGAAGTGCTGGGTGGCACTGGGGGACCCCAGGGGTCAGCACTGGGGGGAGTCACAGCTACAGGGAAGGGAGGGGGGGGGAGACGCAGGGGAGGGTTAACACAACACATTACAGGTACAATGAACAGTAAGGAGGGAGCAGGAAGCTGGGCTGGGTTCAACAGCAGTGTTTCTCTCCTTCACCTCCCCAACAAGGAAGAGTGAAAGCTGGTTTGTTTTTAAGGTTCTTCAATGTGTTGTTTTCTCCTTCTTTATGTTCAATGTCCGGCAGAGGTGAAGGAGAGATAAGAAACTAACTCATATGTTAAAAAGAGACAAAAAAGGCGAGAGAAACGATAGCTCTGGTTGAGACATAGCCACAGTCAGTCCTGAATAGAAACAAGAGGATAAAAATCTCTGGTTTACACACCGAGGGGAAATGGTTTCAGCATGCTTGCTTTCCTGATTACAAACTGAAAGCATTTGAATGGATGAAAAGATATGACAGCGAATGAAACAGGGGTATTGTGGAGACAGAAAATGGAACGTTGGAGTGAAGTAAAAGTCAGTAAGATTTCACTTCCTCTTTCATCCACAGAGCAGAACACAGTTCTCTTCTGATATTTTATTGTGACTTTATTCTCACTAACCCAACTGCCTAGAAGTGACATGTGACCTGTGCTGTAGCCGTTTACCTGAATTTCCCCATGGGTCGACATTGTTAACTCTGTTCGACGTCTCTCCCCAGGGGTCAGGCGGAGGAGCTATAGTGGGAGGAGCTCCCCCTCCCCATGGGTCGGAGCTTGTAGGAGACGTGGGAGATGCGACTCCCCATGGGTCTGTTGTAGGGCCTGTGCCCCATGGGCCCGAGGAAGGAGGAGCGTTGACTGTGGGTGGAGGGGAGGGTCCGGCAGAGTCCACAGTGGCAGTGGAAGCAGTAGGGCCCCCCCAGGGGTCCACGGCACTCAGCTCCATCAGGGCACCCTATTTAAGAAAGTTAATGAAACATTACAAACTGCTCTGTCCAAGAATCATTCTGATGACTGCTCTGGTTAGATAATATGATAAAAGACATTAACCTACAGACAATTCCACCAAACATCATTTAATTGTAAGAAAATATGAAAAGCTGCCTCTGTGGCACCATTTTCCCATTAAACGAGAATATGCTCAAAACATATGCAGCTCAATCCGCACACAATAAGAACATTTCCAATAAAACATGTATTAAAAATAGGGTGGTTTGTGAGCTACAATAGCGGTACATACATAGACAAGTCCTGTGACCCCAAAAATATCCATAAAAATGTTTTTTGAAAACTAAACATTTAAAATAAAACCAACATGGAACACAGATAGTGCAATGTGGACACAAACACAATAAACACACCTCCTCGGGTTTAGTCTTCTCCCTCTTACTTTCCTCGATGGCCATCTGCAGTCTCAGATCATCACCTCTGCGCAGTCGCTCCTCCTGCCAATCACACACAAACACACACTAAGATGTCAGCAACCTGAGACACAGAACAGACCTCTGAAAGGCACGCCAAGGGAACAGATTAAGGATTAGTTTACAATTCCATAATTAATGTTTTAATTAGCAGGAAGCAAGACTGAAAACCTCACATTTAATTACTAACTACAATCAATATATAATTAACGTACAACTTTAAGATTAACGGTGTTGCTTCCTTTTATTCCATTCGAGATAGGATTTCAAGCAAATCACTGAGGAGGCTGGGCGAGTTTGCTTTAGAACAGAGAAAGTCTTATGCCTGATGTCAAAAAGTAAAAACAAAGGGATCCTTTCAACCTCCTGCCTTGGTTTACAGATGAAACCAGTCAGGCGATACCATAGGTAGAAGCCTGTAACCACTAACAGAGATGCATCAGTTTTACACAAAGCAAAAAAAGTTAATTCAGAGGTGCTGTTGGTGAAAAATAAAGTGTATTTTAAATCAATACAATAGTTCAACACATGCAACTGGAGATGATATAAGGGAACAAAAAATCAATTAATTGTGATACACCATTCTTTTCATGGTTTATTCATTTATGATAAATATTTGCCATTCAAATTCAGTTAGTCACGTCTTTAAGTTCATTTGTGGAGTTTTAACACTTGGTGACAAGGAACTAAAAGGCATATTCTCAGTGCCATAAAAAATACAGCTGACAACAAATTTTGTACCTGGAGGAAAATCAAGCATGACAAATATGGACATAAATTAATTTCCTTGATTGATCAATAGTTAATGTGCGTGTAAGAAATTCCAATTGACAGAAAGAAAGATAGCTGATGACTGGTTGGCCAGTCAGCTGGGCACACCCTCTGCCCCTGACCTTTTGTTGCATCTCTTTGCTGAGTGTGATTGCATAGCGGATCTCTGCGTCCTCCAAAGGGTCGGTGCTAGTCTGGGGGAGGTCAGGGGTCACATGGTGAGAGCCAAGTGTGTGTAGTGCTTTCAAATGACCCACTGTGCACAGAACTTCACAGTTATGAATTCATGAACGTCTAGTTGTACTGGTGTCGGGCAGACTCTGTGGCCTTACCTGCTCTGCCTCTTCTTTACTCATTGCCAAAGCCAGCTGGAGCTGCAGGTCTTCTTCTCCAGAGCTCTGTGGCCAGGCCTGCTCAGGGTCTGCGCCTCCAGAATGGGAGCCCAAAGAGAGGCTGCCTCCCAGACTGGGCGCTGAGGGAGCTGAGGAGGCTGGGACAGGAACACATATACTAGGATGATTGCTTGAATTATGATTACTTACTCATCAGCAGTAATTACAAACTAAATAACTTCAATAGTTAGTTTCCCCTCACCACTGGAGGTCTGTGCCATCTTCTCTTTGGTTTTGAGGGCATGGATTCTCTCCTCTCTTAGTCTCTCTTCATCTTTCAGCAATGTCACCAGCTGTTTGGCTTTCTCTCGCACATTCACACCCTAGGAAAAAATTGAGGGCATCCGACGTAAAAACTCCTGCCAAATCAAATATGCGAATTGGATTCGCTGTGGCAACCCCGGAAGGGAAAAAGCCGAAAGAAATCATCAACATATAAGAATATAAAAATGTTAAAAATTACATAATGTAAACATACCAAGAGAAATGCAAAGTTCACTGAGCCTGTGAATCCCTGCATTCACTTAACAGCTTCTTACTCACTACATTTACAGCTATTAACATCCCATAAACACTTTTATAGCTGCCTGTGTTGGTTTGCACAGTACGTTGGAAACACTTTGTACAATGTCCTTGAAAAACTGAAAGTGTTTGACAAAGATTGTTTACATTGCAATAAGGTGGACCTTTGTTTCCTTTACCGTTGACTTTAGTTTCTGTATAGGTGTATAGGAGTGTGTTTGTGTACCTGGTCCTTGCCGTCCCTGTCTATGTACTGGAAATCCTTGAGGGTCTGGACTGCGTATATATTTTCTCGACACTGCTGAGCAACGCGTTCTGAGCCTGTCTTAATTAGGTACTCCATAAGTGTCATAGCCTAGAAAAACAAACACAAAACACAACTCAACAAAATGTAAAAACTGGTTTTGTGAGATTTGCTGGCAAATTTCCTCAGTAAATCATTGAGGAAAGTATGAATACATATATATGAAACTAATGACCTTATTTTGTAATATGATACAGCCATCACTTTTAAAATTGTAGTAAGAAATTCAACTGTGACATCAGTGGATAATGAAGTTTTAATACATTGCTTTGTTATTCATACCACATAATTATTTTGACCAACAACACACACAAACCTTGTACACATGTCTCCAGTTTTTGCCATGGTCATTGAGGCGCTTCCATACCATGCTCATGATTTCAGAGAAGGCCACAACATTGTAGGTCAGATCAGCAATCTCTGACATCAGAGAACTGCTGGGGCCCCATGGGTCATTTGACGTAGCCTCTCTAACCTGGACCAGAACACAGCAGGGGGACAAACTTTCATTATTCTCCATCCAAAGCGCGCAAAGAATTATGTGGAGTCATTACTCTGTGACAATTTAATGGTCCACAGTGTTCAGAGTAACAATGCAAATTCAATCAGGACATAAACTGGAGAGCGAGACAGAACATGAATGGCTAATGCGATTAGTTTGTTCAGAATTTACCTAATGAAGGGGAAAAATGAGAAGATTACAACAACAGAATATTTGATTATCACTAGTTATACAACTACAAATCACATGTAGATTATATAATATACAACAGTCATATGGGGGATGTTGGTGTAAAGATGAGAAAAGGAGAAAAGTCACTTGATCAAACAACCTTGATTTCAGCCTCTGAATAGTTGTGAACGATGTTCTTTACTTGTCGCCGTAGCGAAGAGGTCGACATGGCAACCGTCTGACAGTCAAGTTCTGCTGCGATCTGAACAGCAGATGGAGAAAAGCGGTTGTAAAACACAGTCAACGCAACAGAAAAAATAAATTAATCTATGACCAGAAAACATCACTAATACTAGTGGAAGAAGAATAGAAGGCTGAATGAGTGAGAAGAGGGAGTTGACAGGAGTAATGAACATGTCTGGGTAAAAAAAAAAGAGTGAGACCTTCAAAAGAACAATCTGTGTGTGAAAGATGGCAGCTTTACCAGATATCAGTCTTAAATCATGTGACTGCTAGTGTCAACAGCAGAAACAAGCTGGTGTCATGCACACCTGTTACACAAAAATGATGCAGAATAAGGCTCTCTCCTCTTGGTATCTGTCAGCGTCGTTATCTTGTTCACCACTCATTTATGGAGTGCTGTCTTTGTATGTGTGCTTCTTCCAATGGCAACATTAGGTCCCCGAACCAAAGATGTAGGGAGAGGAAATCTATGTAGACAGATTAAGATCCCAATTAATATACACTGTTTATATAATTAATCAAAACAAACAAATACAATTTCTGCAAGGACTTAAACATGAATAATCTTAAAATATGGACAAATCAGTCACAGAGCAATAAAAAACAGGAGCTGTAGCTCATTCACACATGGTTTGTAAACAGAAACAATAATTGCAGTTTGTAATTTTATTTAATTTATGGCTATTTGGACTGCAAAAGTCTTACTCCTCAAAAACAGAAGTAATGATATTTTCTCAAAATTAACAGGCATAAATAACTAAAAACAATGTATCATTACTTGACAGTTACCCGAGATAATACAGCTGAAAACCCTGAAGCAGTGTGAACAAAGCCCCCCACAAACTAGACATAATTTTACTCTCATCTACTATGGACAAGTTCAAAGTGTAGGTTATCAGTAAAACTGATGGGACTGACAAGAAAAACAATCACACTTGTCTTGCAAAGTAAATTCTAACACTGGCATGAGTTTGACAAACACATTATGAAAAATAGATAATGCCCTGTGCAAAGAGTGCAAGGCATGCAGTGGTGGTACAGTACTGGCATGCAGAGAACGATTTCATGTCCCAATTTTTGGACCAACAGAGCATTGTTTGAAACTGCTCACAAAGCACACCATAACTTTGCTGCTGACAAGACGCATCCTTTCAGTGCTGTTTGAAACCATCACCTACCCATGATACTGTCATTCATATGTCCCAAGCAACATTGGTGTAACATTCACATCTATCATCACTACACTAAAACAATCAATCAATTAATTATATAGGGAGTTGAGACACAATCCCTCTCATCAGATATACCACAGTTGATGACAATTAGGAATGTATTTCTGTCACCACACTCAATTCTCTTTTGGACATTCAAACTCTTTTAAGTGCATTTCAGAACACAGTACCTGATTGTAAATGTAGGTCATACATATGAGACCATGTTGCATAACTGAACCTAAAGCAACGATTGGCAAAAGTCAGTTTAGAGACACCTCCCGGAACTCTGGAGCAAAGTTCAAAACGCCAGCTAATCTGATAAGAGACAAGTCGGACGTGTCATTTGCATTTCACGTTTCTCGGGGTCCAAATAATCATAATCATAAGCAATGATGGGCGCGTTAATAGTGGCAAAACTTTTTACTCTATCTTCACTCTGCACCGTTACCACCGTAAACAACACACTGGTTGCTCCACTTGGGAAACCACACAGCTAGCACTAAGGTCACGGGAGACTGAATGTTAATGACAGTTAAATCACAGTTACACCTACGGTGCACAGATGGCCAGAGCGATTTAACAGGAGTGTTCCGAGTTGGCATGAAACCCCTAAGTAACTTCCCCCCTATCGCTGGACGACAGTTGACATTGTAAAGCCCCATGAAAAAACACCACAGACCCCCACCCAGTTAGCATGCAGATAACGTTGCCCAGTCAGCCCGCTGCAGTTTCCCCGGTCACACCTTCCAAGTTAGCTAGCGTTAGCTTAATGTAATGTTATCAACCAAGCACTCGGCTGACGTTATGCTAGCTAACCAGCAACTACAAGAGCTTCATGTTAACTTGCACTGAGTAGTAGACACAGCGTTGATTCAGGCGTGTGAGCATAGTTAATGGTTTCCAAATCACATCACAATGATAACAAAAGCTTCGTAAAATGCACGTGAATGAGTCACGGCGTTTGCTTATAAAAGGTAACACGAGGACTGATTGTTATTGCTGATAAACCAACTAACGTAAGCTGTCATCTGGTACAGCTAGTCCATGCTAGCACACTTAGCGACCAACTCTCCCATTCACATCTAAGCTAATCGAAACAGTTGGCTAACTTAGCGTTAGCACTTTGGTACCACAATATGAATAAAGTACAAACATTGAAATGAAAGCTATAGCCAAGACCAAGCGAAGAAACTATCCTATAAGAAAAGAAGACATTTTGCCAACCCGGCTAAAGTAACCGTAAAAACAAACAGGTCTTAATAACTGCCAGTTTGACTGATAAAACCAATCACTTGCTGCTCTGTTGCTGCTGCTAGTGAAGTCTAGCTGGCTAATGTTAGCTAGCTTGGTACTGCTAGTTCGCAAAGGGACTGCTAGACTGTACAGGCTTTCACAAAGACAGGTCCCGCTTAAGAGAAGTGCGCAATTATCCACAGACAAATTACAAGCCGCAATGTCAAAAAAGTGCTGACAATACACAACATTAAACATCCAAATCAAGTGGGTACTGACCCTGTTATAGCTTGAATGTACGAGGAGATGGCCGAATTTCCGCTTCCGTTCTCGGCTACAGGAAAGACCGCACCCCCTGTAGCTTTGTTTTCCTGGGATGGTAGTGGAAGACTCATGAATAATTAATAACAATTTTAACAAAACGATTTCAATCCTGAACAGACAACTACTTGTGTATATAAAAATAAATTATGTATGTTGTGGCTGTGAATAAGATACTAAAGTAAAGAGGGGGGGGGGTTCATTAGGATATAATATACATTCAATTAAGTATATTGCAAATTTCTGACATTAGGCATAACAGTAATTGACACCTAAATACCTAACTATGTCTGTAGCAACTTCAAAGTTATTTTTTCTCAACACTGGCAATTTCCTAAGTGATTTAACATCATCAGGTACAACATTACCCCTTGTATTTTGTCATTTCAACAACATTCTGATTTAATTTCCTGATCATGTAGATGATCATAAAAGCTAACCCATCATATGAAAACAGACAAATCTGCACAAAGGTAAGCTTTTCAGCAAAATATTTAATTAATTTAGCCACTACATCCTCTATCATTTCAGTTTTTACTGTAGAATTACATTTGCAGAAGTTAAGAATGTTTCCATGTACACGGAGGAGCCTCTGAATATCCACATGGATCGTATCTGATCACATCATATCTGATGATGACGAAATGCAACTAAGCAACTGCATTTTACCTGTATTGTTTAAAGGTATTGACGGAATTAGTATATGGAATTTGATTCAATTAATTTAGATGAGATCAGCTTTTGGTTACTGGTGACTGTTTAGGTCTTTGAGGGTTAAACTGACTTTCCAGCTATAGGGATGTAGATGATTTTGCTAATAGTGTTATTGACCAGTTCATCCAGTAAAAAATGAAAAGACAAAAATTAAAAAAAGGCATAGATCATGGTACATAAAATATTAAACAGGGATCATAACCAAGTAACACGTGCACTTCTAAAGAGAATTGAGCAGCATCGCATAACAAAAACAGTTTAATATTGAGGAAAATTTGCAACAATAATCTACAAGATAATGTTAATTATTATTTAGGTGTTTTTTTACTGTTGCTATTTTATTTAACATAGATTCAAATTCTCATGCTCAACTTTTGATCTGCTCATGACTCTATCAGTATTGATTGTCGTAGCACATTGTGTCCACACAGAGGCAACATTGTACTAACTCAGGCAGGAAGCCCTATTAAACCAAGTTCTTTGCTGCCTGTCCATATAACCTTAAATACTGTAACAGTTGGTAAGCCCCACAGATCAGACCCACATTGTAACAGCTGACATGCATGTGTGTTATGAGTTCCCCTTTTATCCTGCATCTCTTTATCCTTTTATCTTTGTCATCTCCCTGTGGGAAAGAGGGTTGAAGAAAATTCTCTAGCATGCAAAGTGTACAGCACCTCTGTGGCACTGCTTTGGAAACTCTAATCTCATGTAGATAAACAAAAAATGACAGCCATTATGACCGAGACAAAGGCTATTTTAACAGGTGGTTGATCACTGTTATGTCACAGAGAATCTATATTTTCTTCATGCTCATTACTTGGGACTTCATAGGATGCGTGTAGACACGAGAACGTATACTTAATGTCATGGGGGTCAAACTCATTTTAGTTCAGGGGCCAAATTCAACCCAATCTGTTCTGAAGAGGGCCAGAACAGTTACATTAATAGCAGAATTACATATCAATAATGATATATAATAATCAATAAAACAGCAGTCAACTCCAAACTTTCGTCATATGATGAAAATATTTACATCTACAAACTGTCCTTTAAAACAATGTGAATAAAAATAACTGCCTCAATATTCTAAAGGAAAATAAGTGTAATTTTAACAATATTATACCTCAGTTTATAATTTACACGTGTACATTACAATGTACAGATCACAGAGCACAAAACATTTAGTAAAATGTGGAATATTGTTTAAATGACCCTTACTTCCCTTAAGACACTTAATGTTTATATTTGTTTGAGTTATTAATGCTTTTTTTGTAAAATGATACTTTGTTTTAGTGTAAATACAGGAAATTTACCAGAAAATATTTACATTTCCACAGAGATTTTTTCAGTAGTGTGTATTTATAGGTTATTATGTTAAATATTAAATATTATAATATTTTCTCAATCTGTAAGTGGAACCTGATCTATAATTTTTGCAATATCTCAGGTCTAATTTGTGCATTTCACCAATTCAATCCCACGGGCTGGATTGGAAGCTTTGGCAGCATGTTTCACACCTCAGCTTTATGTTATCTTAGCAAATGCTCTATCTGAGTGTAAGAAAAAAGTCCAATCTCTGCCTTTTTTTCTGGATTTTCAAACATTCCAAAGTTGCGTGGCTAAAATCTAATCCTGACGATAACCAAACATCCAGGCGTATGCAAAAAAAAAAACTGGACTAAAAATACGGAAGTGTAATCAAATATCTGCATTATGTAACTTGTCATGTCTGTCGTCGACGTCTGCTCTTTCACATGGCTTTAAACGTAGCCTCATTAAGTCCACATGCATATGGTGCTTTGTGCGTACACGGCATCTGCACATTGCATGTGTATGTTTTTGTGAATGAAGTGTCACTATTAACACGCTGGCATCCGCTCAGTGAAAAGGATGAGGCTATGTTTTGGTGGTGGGCCGGAGGAGGTTGTCACAGCAGGGGCCTAATGACCCTATGGCGCAAGTACAAACATGGAGTTACATGCTGGTCATGGATGGGCGAGTGCACGGCAGGGGCAGTAACCCGAGTGAGCTGGGCCGTTGTGATGGCAGCCAGTGTTTGTGTTATATAACACATAAAGATCCAGCCAGGGTCAATAATAGCTCTATAGCATGTAGTACCAGTGGAAATCTATCTGAGTAGACAGAAAGGGGAGGAGGGTGTTGAGGACGTGGGAGCTGGAAAGGAGTACGGAGCTGCAGCTGGCGTTAAGTAGGGAACTAAGCCGACATGTGGACAGCAAAGTACAGGGGGGAAAAAAAATCTGTTTTTAAGGCAGTGTTTCAGCTGTTAGCCATATCAGTGTGCGATGAGAGACCATAATATGAACTTGGATATGGATGAAGGCAGATGAAGAGAATGGAGGATAGTTAGATGTGGTTAAAATATTACTAGTGCAAATTAAAATTCACATATTAGTTAAACTCTAAAAGGTTTTGTCCCTGGAGACCTTGGCAACCTTTTTTGACCAAATTTTAGATGTCATTGTCCACCTATGGACTATTTGGTGGATATTTGTATATTTAAACCTTTTAAAAAGTGTCACGGTTGTGCTTTTCTTTCATTTGTTTTATGAGTGACAATAATGAATTATGTGTACAGTACCCTGTGTCCACATGTACGCAACTGTGTACATGATTTAAATACTATATTGGCTCCTTCATAAATACATATGAATGAAGGGAAAAGAGGAAAGAAAGATCAAGGAAACTGGGCAATAAAAGTTTCCACATGTGATATGCTTATCTGTACCCGGTAATCCCAGTCAAATTTGTGGATCATGGGTACAGCTTGTTGGACTGTTCTGATCTCTATTGCATACCCGTTGATTAAAAGAGCAATCCAACACTGTGAGGGGAATTCACTGACTCAGGCTCACTGGGAGGGCGAGAAAGATACACGCGGAAAGAAAAGAGGAGAGAAGTGAAGTGAAGAGCAGAGAAGAGAGGGGAGGGTGGTTTATTTGGGCATGGTACAGAAAGTGAGTGACAGCCGAGGAGAGGAGGTGGCAGGAGAGCGATGGGTTAATATGCTCTGACTGACTGACAGGTTGGAAACGCTGGGATATTAACACTACTCCAGTGGAAGAGAGAGGAGCACAGTGGGAGTGGGAGGGAGAGGTTTGAAATACCTTCTATCTGGTTCACGCGTACTTGCCAGCATAACAGACAGAGAGACAGAGAGAGAGAGAGAGAGAGAGAGAGAGAGAGAGAGAGAGAGAGAGAGAGAGTTGGCATATGGGCAGGAAAAGAGAGTGAGTGAGTGAGAGAGAGAGAGAGAGAGAGAGAGAGGGAGGGAGAGTTCAGTGTGGGTTATGTCTCATGGGAAGAAGCACATAGTCAATACCCGGGTCTGCTGTAAACATCTGTGAGCCTCCACTATAAAGCTGCTGTGCTACTGCATGGAACCACGGAGCAAAGATCAAGCAAATATCACCTGCACTTCCATTTGAATTGAGAGTTTAGCAGTGGACGTCCATTAACTGCCTAATAGCACAGAGGAGCGACTACTTGCAACCACAGTAGCTTGCAGGATATTTATTTCTATAGATGCAAAAAAAGAAAAAAGGCTGAGACAAACTGAACAGAGATCTGAACCGACTCGACAGACAATGGCAGTGAGTATTGCACTTTATTTCTATCATCAATGTGAACCCAATGATTTTCCTGGAGGTTTAAAAATGCACATAATGACTGCAATTATGTCCCTTTTTTATATTGACACTATTAAGACATAAGATAAAAACAGTTTTATTTATTATACGGTGGGACGACATGCATGGTACCAGTGAGAGATGGAAGCATTTTATTACAAAAGTCTTCCGAGGCTGCAAAGGTTTGATAGACTGTGTCGTTCAGAGGATTTTCATGTTGTAGAGTTGAGTGGTCGGAGACGATGGAAAGTTAATCCTTCAAATCTGTTAATGATGTTAACTCCTACAGGCTGCTGCTGAAACTTCTCAGTCAATTTCCTCTCTGTTAAAGGTCATAAACTGAGAAGGGTTTAATTAATAATCACCTCAAGCAAAGAGAACATGGCAAGATGAGGATGCCACTAAGGAGAATATTATTATCCACTCTGAGTCATTATAACCTGCAACGTTGAGGAAAATCATTTTGTCGCCAGCAGTGGGAATGAAATGACATTTTTAAAAATCGATCCATTAAATAATCTGAATATCATTTGGGTTTTGTTTCTTACACTACTAGAAACTTCAATGAAAGCCTCCAAAAAGTGCCCAAAATATACTCTGATTTAATAGTATTAATGACTTAAGTCATGTAAAATACTCTCCCTACATTCCCAATATTAATGATAATATCTAATATATTAATTGACAGTTCAGTGCCTTTCAACTCTGAAAAATGCAAAGGGCAGATAGTTTTCATTTTGAAAAAAAAAAAAAGAATGCTTTGATTTTGGAGAAGTTCAAAAATAAATATTTTGGGGAATGACCTTTATTTCCAGCCACAGCGTCCCTGAATCTTGTCACAGATTTAAGGCGTAAGTGTTGGCTGCTTTCTTTCACCCCTGGAGACAGTTTGACTTTGATGGTTTGTGACCTTCCAACCTCCTATCCACAGGTTGACATTGGGGAAGTTGTTCTGGAAATTTTGCCTCTAAATTCTTTTTCTGCAGCTGTGCAAATGTACACAAAAATATATTTCATTGTTCCATCCTCACGTCTTTCTCCTGGCCTGAGTCTGTAAGATTTCTCAGCCTTTTTTGAGAAATGTCTTTTGGAAAGAAAAGCTGGAGTGTATCAGTGCAGCTGCTCAACAGTCAATCTATGGTATATCAATACATGCTGGTTCTTGAAACGGTCCATCATCAGCTCTGTTTAAAATAGAGCTGTCTTGATCTATTTGATTGGATCTGAGCCAAGCACAGAACCTCCTGTCCAGTTGAAACCTGCTGTCTTACTCCTGGCGTCACATCAGATTTGTTTGTTTGTCAAACACCATCTTGTGATTTAAGTCAACCACATTTACTCGTCATTTTCAGGGAAACAATGAGATAATCCAATCTATCCAATCTACAATAAAAGATAAATCTTGTTTGACCTGAAGGTATTACATCTCTTACTTTTAGAAATTTGTGCAAAATTAGAAAATGTCTTTAACTATATTCAGAAAGAATATTCATGATCATAAGGAATATGGAATTAATGATCAGAAAAGAAAACATTGGTTGATGGGGCGACACTAAACCAAACCAGCTATGCTACAATGAGTTGCGTAACAGAAGAATTCAATAAAAATTGAGACGGGCTGCAACTATAGGTTACTTACTAAGCTCTGTTACGCAAGCGTACTGTATGTTTGGAAGGTCAGGAGTATACATTCGATATCCTCTGACTTTATCTTTTGTGTCAAAGTATCTGTGGATATTCTGTTCTGACCCTGTCTAATATTCTGGTATGTATGGAGGATCTACTTCAAAGGAAGTCATTATGAGAACGATGATGCAAAGTGAGTGACAGCGCCAAATGTTGTATCAATGCAATGATTTGATTCCTTAAAAGTTTGTCCATCCAATGGGACAAAGACGTCACCACAGGGTCAGAGTATGAAACATTACAAAAGAGTGCACGGATTAATATTTCTTTATGACCGTTCAGATCTGTCGAAGTCATAAGAATGGCGTTAGGAAAAACAGCTAATGTGATATAATGGGGCGGTAGAGCAGGTCGTCTGGTAACTGAAGGGTTGGTGGTTCGATTCCCGCTCTCTCCTGATCGTCACCAATTTACAGTCGTCACTGTAAATGAGAAAATGGCAAAATAAAGGTTAAATTAAAAAATAATAATAATAAAAATTAAGATATGAGATTAAAGATTGCAAGATGTAACATGGAAAGGTTCAGGTATGTTGAGCCGCATTTTGTAATAACGGTGCATTTTGTAATAAACGTTCAAAATGTAATAACTTTTTCATTTAATTTTGTAATAAAGCCGCATTTTGTAATAAACTGCCGCATTTTGTAATAAACCAGAAAAAAATCTGGAATTTACAGAATATTCTCTGTTAAGGCAACCTTTGAATTGTGTACTGATAGTAATTACTAAGTACTGCTACTAGGCTAATACAGTGATACTAATAATAAGCCTAGCTTTTACAAATACTTTAAAGTAAAATAAAATACAATTAACAAACA
>JAPTHA010174937.1:0-14412 GCA_029814585.1 Gymnapogon annona | reverse complement strand
CACAGAACTGGCCTTTCCAGTAACAGGACTCTTCTATTATTAGTTTAATTATCAGCAATAAATCCAGAATAACAGGATTTGAGAAAGTAACCATACCATGAGCTTTAAAACAGCTTGTTTTAAAATTTTACACATGCATTTGACAGCTTTAATGTATCTGTTCGCAGTCTTCCCCAGAGCATGTTGCACTAGTGGCATTTATTACAGAAGCCGTTGAGAAGATCGGCATTCCCAAGGTCCTATCAGGTAAGATAAGGCAATCAATACACAAAAAATAAAGCATAACACTAAGGTAGAGTGCAATGTACTTGCTGTGAATCAGTCGTTTGTTAACATTCCCTGACCTCATTTCAAAATGAAAAAAAAGAGAAGCAGAAGAGAGGCACTGAAAGGCCTTCAGAGCAACCAAGCAACCAGGATGCTTTTGACAGAAATGAGTTTATAGATTGTTCCCGTAGAGAAAAGATAAAAAAACACAAATCTTAAACAAGCACAAGTACACATGCAAAATATACGTAACCAATAAGTTGAACCTGCAACATGATTTTAAGTAAAGGGCTTCGTAGTTTCTTCAAACGAAAGTTGTCTCTAAATATAGATTCATTAAATTTACAGTTTTAATTTTTAATAGTTTTAGTGGGGGGGGTAATTTGAAATTTCTACAAGTAACATTCAAGTAAATCTCTGTTGTTGCCATTGTTTTTACATGCAATTCCAACAGGATATGATTTTTTTAAAAAGATTACTTTAGTGAAAATTGTGGTGTCTGAATCACCCAGAGTGAAATGTACTGCTTCCATTTACATCAACCCATGGACAAACAGTCACTGTGGGTTCACACAGTATGACGAGTGGGGAGAGATTAGCCTGATAACATCTAAGTTTTTGTACTTCATACATTAATTATGAAATAATGCCATGGTTTTAATCCAGTTCTTGCGACTGAGGTAACCAGGTTGTTGGACAACCAGGGTACCTACCTGTTTGACATCTACAACCCAGAGGTGCTTCCTCGAGATGTGAGTTTCACAATGACCCTTGTCTTTTCACCAGTTTGTATTTGTTTTGGGGTTTTTTTTACTGTTTGTCTTCCTCATGTGTATTTTGTGTGTGTTCTCTGATCTCCCTGCTCGATCCTCTAGGGCTACATGGTGATTCAGATGGACTTTGGTTTTCCTCATCATCTCCTGGTTGAGTTCCTCCAGAGGACTCTACAGTAGCTGAGAAACATTGGAGTCTTTAGACTGAATTATGAATTACTGAATTATAATCATGGCTTGTCTGATATCTTGTTGCTTTTATAGAAAACGCCATAGTGAGTGTTATCATAAATTGAGAATACATTGCAGGATTGTAATTTGATCTTGACAGTGCTGATGTTTTTGCCCATTGTTTTGATGCTATTTGTTCAGTGGGTGAAACACAAATCTGAGGATAACCATTGAATACTTTGTTACATTTGAATAAAAATGTGTATTATTAAATGTGCAGTTAATGTTTTTTTATTTATTAATGCAGAATTACAAAGCTTTATGTTAGTACTAATAGAAAGTGAGGATATGTGTCTCATTAGAATCATACATGTGTCAGGCTCTGACTCAGGCTCACCAAAAAACATCAATATCTTGTAGTTGTATCTACCTTGGTTTTTTAATGGTGTGAGTGTATCAGTGAGTTCCTAACTGAGGTGTTTATGTTTTAACAAGTGCCTAAATGCGCCATAGCAGTGTGAAAAAACATTTTCTTTTAACAATTGTGATTAAATTGTATTTTTGGCTTTATAACTATAGAAAATAGTCAGAACATAGTCAAATGGCGGTGGAGTCAATGCTACCTATGTACATATTTGAAATGAAATCTGATAATGGACTGAAACGTCTAAACCATGGTTCTTCAATTACCTTACATCACATCGGATCATTACAACTATGATTACTCCCAGTCATCTCTTAAATCACTTAAGTATTTGAGTGAAATCAATGTGCTCTATTTTTTAAAACAACAGACGGAACAAGATTTGAGGTCACCCATTCACAGGTGGAATTCTCAGATAACAAAACTAACATATGGACATATCTGTAAGATATTTAACATGTCAACCGCTGATACAGCTGATTATCCAAAACAATGTATAATATAAAAAGGTTAAATATTTTTGAAACACGATGCTTCTGATGTGTAAAGTCTTGTCAAAAACTCTTAAACATTCAAGTCAAGTCCTGTTGCCTATGTTCTTGGTGTGGTTTTGCCTGTTGTCTCACACAGGGGTGAACATCCAGGGGAGGCTCCACTGAGTCACTTCTGGTTTGTTTTTCCTCTATCACTCCCTCCTCCCATTTAGAAACACATTAACGTATTACCAGTCACTCAGGTGAGAGACCCCAGAGGGACTCATATGGGAGGGGCTAGTAAAGACAGAGATGGAGAGAGATGAGTGCAGATAAGGTGGTGAGAGGGCGTAGACACTGTGAAGGTGTGGATCGACTCCCACTGTGGACTGACGTCTGGCTTCACTCTGACGGATTCTTTTTGTCGGTGAACTGCTTTTCTCTGTGACTTTCAGCACTTTGGACATTGCAGCTGTGGACCTTATTAAAGTTTCATTTGGAGATTTGTTGTCACCACATGTAGATGTTGTCCATGGTTACTGAATCCGAACCCAGAAGCAAAAGAAAACATTCTTAATCGACATTTACTGAGACTCTATCACATCTTCAAGACTTTTGGTGTGACATTTTTTCAGCTGTGTGATCATGGCAGACTTCCCATCCAAGGTTACCACAGAAACCAGCTCCCCCAACTCCCAGACCCCTCAGCAGGAGGGCAACAGGATTGACACATCCTTCATCCGAAGCATCCCAGCCATTCTCATGTTGGCTGAAATAGTGAGTGGCACCAGTCAATACACATCCACTCAGCGTCTTCAACTTCTGTTTCTGTCCTATCGTTTTCTGGACTTTTAGTAGAATGAAACAGATTCAATGTTTGGAAATGTCATGATTCATCCAAGACAGTTTGGCTACATTGAACTAAATATCTTGGTTTCCTCCTCTTTTTTCTCAAATTTAACTCATCACTTGGAAGTTTTCTAATCAACAGTGACAATGTTAATTTAATAGTTGACAACTTTAATCAGTTTACATTGACTGTTGCCTTGAGTTCAGGACAACTCAAGGAATTGGATCAGGACATTTAAGAGCCACAGGATTTTTTTTCAACATATGTAAACTTGGAATTGTGTACCATAAAGATCATTAAATGACTACCAGCATTTAATGAATGATGTGGAAAAAGCTACAGTTTGCTTCATTCTTGTTAGCTCAGGCAATGAAACAGAGTCAGCAAAGGGACCTGATAAGGATTACTGTATATGATTGTGAGATGAAATGTAATTGTTGCTCACACCTGCTGAGTTTACACAGTAATGTTTGCTCTGGTATTTTGTTCCAATAGGCCAACGGCCTCCTGTCCTATCCTCCTTCAGTCATGTATTTGCATTAGACTTTGTCGACAAAGGTGACATGTGATTAGCTGAATGACTGACTAAAGGCAGTAAGATCTTTGTCCCCTGAAGGTGTGATCTCTCAGCACCTCCCTTCTCTTCCCTCAGAGAAGCCCATGATTATCACTCTGTGGCCAATGGAACAGTTTCTACGCCACTATAAAGAGTAAACATTACTCTCATTTCATTTTTTTTTTATGATTTGCAATGAACCTTCTGGTGTTGGAGTGGCAGCTGACCTTGCACTTCCTGAGCAAATCTTAATCTTCAACTTTACCTGTTGAAATGTTAAAGCAGTTCCCACATGTCAGTCCCACTTTAGTGTTTTTTTTTAACTCACACAATAAAAAATACACATAAATCACAATCCTCGAGTAGTGTTTCTGGTAGGGTTGAGGATATGTACAGGTAAAAAAAGGCAATACCGGAAATGCACAACATGCAACATGTTGAATGCTGACTCAGTCAACATGTTTACTCAAGTTTAAGATGCAAGATGAAAACTGAACTAATATATTAATGCAATGTGAAGACTATTAAGCCTCTAAAATTTGAAGCAACATACACAGAAAATGAATATTACTTAATCAGTGTTCAGTATCAGAAACAAAGCTAGTTTAATTTTCTTCACCATCTTCAGTTTGCCATCTTTCATTTTAGTACATAATTTTCATCCTCTTTTACATTTTATTCCCAGGATTTTTGTATACGTAAAGTGACGTATACAATGGACTTGTATGTTTCCTTCTCATGTTTTTCATATATTCCATATTTTGGTTCACATTGCCTCAGTGGGTGGATAATTTTGCTTTCTCATTTAATGATTTGTGGTTGAAAATTTATAGCCCTGGACGCTGTTTTTGTGTGTTGTTTGGGTGTGTGGTTTATTATTGTTTACATGCATCACATTGTAATTTCATTATAAAGCAGGTAAAACATTTATGTCAGTAGTTATCCTAAGAAAGATGTATTTGTGGATTGTTAATGGGATTTGAGTGTTTGAGAATTTGGGGGGATTGACAATATTGATTGCAAGTGAAGATATTATTTCAGTTGAATTTTTTGTAGTTGTAAGGGTATTGATTTTCCTTATTAGCTCCAGCACTTCAGAGTCTTGACTGATTTAAGTTTCCTGTGAAAATACTGAATATACTAAATATAGCTGGGCCTTATATTGTTATAAGGCCCTTTTGTTTAATTGTGGTTAGGTTTTACATACAAGCAATTTAAGTTTTGTCAAGGAAAACTATTTAGCTTGTTCAAGTACTTTGGATTATAAATAGGGATTTGGTTTGATGCATGCTCTTAGGAATTCAGATTTTCTTAGGTATTCAGATTTCGAGATGTTTTCCTGACGACAGGTCTATATGGGTGTGCATTTTTATCATGTTTCCTCTATGTATGTTGATGGAGCTTTTGCAGAACTTATGAATATGACAGTTAGTAAAACCTATCTCTAAATGTTATCTTGCGTAAAATGAATTAGACTAAAACACTGTCAAGTGTGCAACTGTATTTCCATTTCTTCACACATGTAATGTTAGGACCTGCATGAGTTTTTTAATCATACAATTTTCTGTGTTGCTATATTCTGCAACTAGTGTTTTATTCAGAGAAGACATGATCTCCTGTTTCAAACTTTATACATTATTAATAAATAATATGCCCTGGGTGAACTGCACTGTAGAACACAGCTGATTTGTCACTGATGTTTCAATGTGTTGATACTTAAAAATACTTCTCATGAGGCACATATACCTCTATCCTAGTACTATAGAATGTTATTACATAAGACTTCTGACTTATTAAGCAATTCACGTTGTTTTTTGTTTTTGTTTTTAGAATTTCCTCTATCCAAAGACTGACAGAGCAAAATACTGTGTCATTGTGGTATTTGACTGGAAAATACTGTTTGTCAAGTTTGTAAAAGTTAACCTTGCATTGTCAAATGTGTTAGGTGTGTAAAAAGTGAAATGTGATCTCTGCATACAAATTAGACTGACTTTTTTTGTCTGTTCTCGTGGGACAAAGGCAAAGGGACTGAGCCAACGACAGGTGCGTGGTGGGTATTTTAGAATTGACAGGTAATTTTATGGGAATAGTGGCGGCTACAAAAATAGCAATCCAAAATGGCTTTTAATGATGATTATGAACAAGAGAATATCATATTGGTATGTCAAATTTGATAATTATTACATTTTATAATGAATTATTTAATCATTCACCTAGGTCTCATTCACTTCAGTCATCATTCACATGTTGCATGTTGAATGGAAAAAATAGTAATACATGTTAACAACACAAAGCAATCACAAAATGTATGTCGTCCCACCCCAAATCACTTGGCTACTGTTATTAGCTATTATCATTATCATTATCAGGTTATGTTAACTTATATAAATGATTGGTTAGAACTCTTTGCTCCAATTGCAACACAACATTACAACTACTTTTCTGGCATTTTTAACTTTTTAAAAGCACCACAGTTTCATCTCATCAAAGAACCTTTGATATTTAGTGAAAGTTGGCTGTTTGAGCAGAACCGTGATGCCAGCATGTTGATCGACTCAGTCTCATGATTAGTCCACTAGAGTTGTCCATTTAGCCAATTACAAGCTAAACTTTACACTAAACTTAGCACCAGTGTACAGCACTAGGGTTAGCATTACATTTTAGCAGTGCTTGTCTTTAACTGCTTTCAGACAGCACTGTCTGGTTGCCTCAATTGTAATGTTTGGCTGCACAATACAAGTAACTGAATTAATCAGGATATGATTATATTACTGAGCTATTAGAAAAAATTCTGAAATAGGCCAAATGATGGTGTAGTTAATGCTACAAACTAACAAACGATAAATAAATGTACCTTCCCCATATGGTCTGAAAACTACAAGAAAATCTTTGTCTTTGTAGGTTCTGGGGCTGCTCCAATGGGTGCTGATTGCCAGCGCCCCATACCAAGTACTTCCAGCCTATGGCTGGGTGATGTTTGTCGCTATCATTTTTTGGATCCTCACCATTGTTCTCTTCAGCTTGATTCTGTTTGGAGTACAGCGAAATATATCCACCATATCCTGGCCCTTGATGGTATGTAAAGTGTCACTTTGTATCACTGCAAAAACCTTTGGCAATAAAATTTGGCAACTCCTATTTTTACTCTCAACCAGTCTTGAACACACTTCACTTTTTCTTCTTTGGTTCCTGAAAATTGCAATACTTAAATCTGTTCTTGTGTAAATTATGAATTAACAAGAGAAGGGATAAAATTGGATAGAATATATTAAGGTACAGAATATTCTACAAAATAAATTATATTTAGACATGCAGAATGAACACACATCAAGCCATAATTCAGTAGGATACAGTAAAATACTGATATGAAGACAAGATTTATAAAAGACAAAGGTAGCAACTAGCACCAGAAGATGATGTGACTTTCTCCAGATGTTGGAGGTGATCTTTTTTTATTTTCTAGGTGATGGTGTACCATATTGTCGCAGTTGTTCTCTATCTGACTGCCTTCCTGGCCAATGCTGCGTCTGTCCATCCCTTTTCCAACACCTACTTCTTTGGACATATGGCAGCTGCAGCTGTACGACTGTGACGCACCTGACACCACTCACACACAATTCATCCACAGCTAGTCACCGCCTCCTTTTACACATACATATTCATCCAGTCATCTAACATTAACATTTAAACACTACACATTAGGTAGTATTTGGCAAGGTCGTGTGTCATATATTTACTTATCAGGCTGTGTCAGGTACGCTCCCAGAACATGTGAACATTAATCAGAGTGTGGCGAGGGTAGTATGGGTGTGGTACTAGTTTTTTGTACACATACATGGCTACGTCTCCAGAATTCAATCAATCACGGGATGGAGACTTTTCCATTGGTCAAAGGTTGATCTAGAGCTACAGTAGCACATGACCACTAAGACAGACATACACCCTCATTGCCCCTCTGACAAAAACTTGAATTGTTTTCTGCCTTTTACAACATAGAGGCTTTTTGGCGGATATAACGCTTCACTAGTGCATTATCAAAGTATCATACCTTCAATCTGTGACATATAAAGATATGACAACATAAAACTGTTTACTCTATAAATCTCTGTTCTGTTACCCCACCTCTGTTTGTCTCCAATTAGTTCTTTGGAGCCGTGGTGACTGTGGCCTATGGCGCTAGTGCTTTCTTCTCATATGTGGACTGGAAGGGAGATGGAGGAAACGCCGCTTCTAACACAGTACCTACATAGAACTGAAACCTCGAAAAGGAATCCCCCAAGGTTGTGCTTCATTTTGTTATTTAACCCATCTTGTTCGTGAAGAACCCAACCAGTGCATACTATCTGGCTCTAAATCTTAGCTGATCTTCTAACTACACTGTCAACAGATGAATTACGGAATACTTGAAGTTGATTGTTTATGATTCTAGCCAACTCCATTCTAGAGACTGATTACCAATTTTCCAAGCAAATCAAAGCAATCCACGTTGCTTTGATTCCACATTGCACAGGTCTATGTTGCAACAATCTGGCATATTTATTTGCAGTTGTTGTTCATTAATATGCACTGTCCCTAATAAATAAATAGTGACCATGCATATCATTCACAATCATCAGAATCATCAGTGGGTCAGTAAAGTCCCTTTTCCACCAACATTCCCATGAACTTTCATTACTGAGAACTTATTTACCCGAGAAATAGAATTCCTGGTAACCTGTGTGCTTTGTTTCCACCTCAAGGTTCCTGGAAATGTATTCAAATCAGGGTAAAGTTGTTGTGTCGAAGTCCAGCTGAATTTCATTTGAGCGTATTCAGCCTGGGTCCCACCGAACATAGCTGCTCCAAAGGTCTTTAGCAAAAAGAGTGTACAGCATATTACTGTTGTGATAAAGAAGTTCCAATAATACAGTCAACAAATGATTTTATGACACAACCGTTCTCCATTTTATTGGGCATAAACTAGTGTTGAGCACTTCACCTCTTAGTTGTCACATTCCTGCAGTTCTTGCATCATGTTTGGACAGAACAGGAGCATGTGATAATCTTCCATATTGAGCCTTTAAATATTTACAGGCTCACAATGGCTGTGAATTTTTTTTTATAAAATATATTTTAATATTTAGAAATAATCTGCATAGATTCTTGGCAGTTGTCACTTTCATTGCATGAATCAAACACTCTTTAAGTCAGCTAATTGAACAGTTGGGTTTTTCTCACATTTGAAATAAAAAATCCTTTTTTAATCCAACATCAATAATATAAAATTAGCAGAGGGACACAAACAATGGGACCAAACGCTCTAACAACAGTCAATAATCTATAGGATTAAAATCAAGAGGATTGTAAATCTTTTCCTTTTTAAACCTTGAACTATAAAGTATAATACACATATAGGGGGTTTGTTTTAATTACCAGGGGTTTATTTTTTACTCTTTACAGAGTGTTATTAGGTTACTACTGCACTGACAGGTTTAACTCTTGAGTATCCATGGAAATCAGTTTAACAAAGCCATTCTCAAAAGCACTGATAACAAAAAAATATATATGACGTTATCAAAGGAAACATTAGTTTTCTGTAATGACTCCAACAATGAATGTTCTAATATGTCAGAGTTGTGTAGAATAAATGGCGTGTCTTGTGTCATGTGATTTACTGTATACAAAACTATTCGTTGTGCGGGCCTTTGTAAAATGTGGGATTTTATGTACAGACGATTTTAATAGGATTGAAATCTTGTGTTGAGTAAGGATCAGCCACACACTTTAAATAAAGCACCGGGTGATTTCAGTGAAAGGCTTGTGAAGTTTCTGTTAAAATCTATATTTAATATCAAATTTGATAAACAATTTTTACAGGTAACACAAACATATCTTTACAATGGCTGAGTTAAGTACAAAACACACACATAGTACATTAAAAATCACTTTCACAGCCACAAAATTGACTCAACCCTCTGAACACAGAATTTACAATTGAACATGCAATGTCTTATTGAGAAATTGGTCTATTTTCCTTCCTAAGTAGGTGAATCAATCATTCATTTATTGTGTTTTGCATACTGTATGTGCTGAAGGGGCAGTGTTGCCTGTCATTGAAAAAGCCAACTGGATGACCAGCACCAACGTTTTAACTACCATTTCTCCAGCCAAGCAACATTAAATTACAGTAGGTACGCAAAGTATTAAGACCCGCTTACATTTTTCAGTTATATTACAGCCATTTAATAAAATCATTAAAGTCATTTTTACCCTCATTAATGTACACACAGCACCCCATTTTGACAGAAAAGAATGAATTGTAGACATTTTTGCAGATGTATTTAAAAAGAAAATACTTATAGCTATGTGATATTTCACTTCTTTTTGAATAAATCTGCAAAAATGTCTACATTTCTGTAGTTTTTTTTCCAAAATGTGCTATGTATATTAATGAGGACAAAAATATAATTAAATTATTTTACTAAATGGCTGCAATATAACATAGAATGAAAAACTCAACATGGCCTGAATACTTTCCATACAGCTAAGTGTGTAACAACAATACTACTAAAAAAACTCAAGCAGTTCTCATATCATATGAGTTCACATTGAGCAAAGAACTCACTTTACTCAATATGATGGTTGGGGGGTCAAGAAAAGACACATAACCCTGACTATTTATCAATAAATAAACTTTTAAACCACAAGTTGTCACAATATAAATGCATAAATGCATATAAATGTATCTTTGAGCCTTTTTCACACAGACTGAATGCAGTGTGGGATGTGTATGCAGAAATCTGCTGTGATTAAAAACTCTCACATATCAACTTTCTGAAGACCTGTGGACAAAACAATTTACATAGAAAGATGCAACTGTAGCACCTGATTTCCCTGAGTCTGACCGTTACTTGGATTCAAGGGAGGCATCTTTGCGGGCTGACATGACCAGAGATGTGACCACGAGTCCTTCGCTCCAGTCTAGACCCCTGCCTTCCTTCTCCTAGAAGCACAAGTTTCATGCAGTCAGTACTGAACAAATTTCACAACAAGCAGTGATAACTTACAAAAGAAAGATGCCGTTACAAATATAAATGGTAGTGATTGTTCATCGGCCATGGGTCAGAGTAAATATATTTTTAAAAACAGTTAAACATAGTTAACTGTTTAGTTTGAACACAACTAAGTCTGCAGAAACTTTTCCAAAGGTTTGGAGTTCCTGATGCCGAGACAGATCGGCTGAAGGGTTGTTACTTTGTCAGATGTTATGGCAGACACTAGGGCTCTGGGGAGGAACATAGGCCATTTAGGCTGTAGGAGATGGAATAAAACATGACAGCTGCAAAAAACTTTACAGAAAACCAACTCCAAGGCAAATATTATTCCACCTACATTTCGCTCAGTTATGTTATTTTTCAACTAGGATGATATCCAAACTAAATGAGTTGTTATATCAAACAAAGAAAAATATCATAAATATTATATTTTTTTTATTCAATTAAATTCAAATAAAGTTTATCTTAATATTTATTTTTTTTTACTTGTGTTGTTTTTTGTTGCTAACTAAAATTTGCTCATGATAAGATAAATAAAGTCTTGTCTTATCAGGCTGTGTGTGGTCCCTAAACAAAAAATTAGTTTGACACCTACTTTAATATTTAGTGACACTTGGTGGTGAAGATGGTGACTGAACTGCTCTAGCCTCACCTCAGCAGCTAAGGTGGTATATTTGCCACATGCCAAGGCCCTCATTACAGTTAGTGTTTTATCTATTTTAGGCTATTTTAGGATTATGAGCAACATCCAGACATAAATAATCCATCTTCACTATGAAACAGAAGAAACAAGAGGAGAAGGTCCATTGACAGCTACTGCACAAATTGTAGCTATGAATAACTATCCAGTATGTTGCAAAATTTTGCTTTGTGGAATTCTGCAAGAAAAACATCTTTCTGTATTGTACTACTGATGGAGGTTATTTTGATCAATTTCTAAAGAAATTATTAAAGGAATGATTTAATCCAGATTTGTCCATTTTGTTGTGTAAGTGATTTTTCATCCATTTTCCATGCAGACCATCACAGCATTAGATCACTATTTAAATGAAATTTACAACAGAGATTCTATCAAAGTTTCATCAGCATTTCTAACATGTCCAACTTTCTTTGTTCAGTTTGAACGTGGTCACTCTACTCTCCAGCCAATCCATTTCAGCATCAACCTAAATGCCACAGTGCCACTTATTCCTTTCTGGATGTTGTTCTAACTGTCGGAAATAACTTACAGCTCTGTAGGCCACAAACATCTCCTTAAAGGCCATAAAGTCCGTGAAGGTCAGCAGCATGTCAAAGATGTCACCTGGCACCTCCTCTTTGTGCTGTCTGCAGAGGGAAGATAGCTGTACCTTATTCCTCTCACTTACACTTGGAAACCTGGTGGTCAGCTGCAAAACACACACCCTCATAAGCAACAGGCTTGTGAGGGTGTGTGTATACTGACTGAATGATCTCAGTGATGATGCTCTGTCACCAAATCTTATTAAATGGCCAAGAACTCAATATGCCTACTATGAAGCAAATAAAATATTCAGTGGTATCATATCTTACTTGACCAGATCGTTAAATGTGTTCATGTTGAAGCCTGGGATCCTTTCTGTCAGCTGCTGCTCCAGGTGTTTCTCCAGCAGGTCAATCTGCACAGCATGACAAAATTAGTGTGATTAAAAAAATAAACTTATTCAAGAAATTTAGTTCCACTCTAAAACATTTTAGTCAAAGGTTACATGCTAAAGGTACACATCTTGCTGACATTAAACTGCTGACAGCCCTGACAAATTCAGACTATAATCATGTATCAGAATACATGCATATAGAGAAGCCAAGTCAGCTACCAAGCAACTTACATATTCATTGAAGATGGATGTATAGATTAGTTTGTTTTCATCAGAGTCGTCAAACTCTAGGTAGTATTTCTCCATGAAATTCTGCTGAAGCTGCTGGAACTCCTCCTCTAAAAGAAAAAGTGACTGACATTTTAAGTAACACTCTGTTGACATCATTAATGCATTTTATGGAGGTAGGACTATGCAACATTACATATAGCAGAACAAAATTTCCCATTGATTTCATGTTATAATTATCATCTCAGAAGGGATCAATCTGAACATCAGAAGCATGGCTGAAAGTGTTTTCCACTGACAGATTTTTTTTTTTACAATTTTATATTTGATTATATATACACTGGGAAATCTGCATAGAGATTTTAAACACAGGAGAAAAATAAGCACAATTAAGTTTCACAGGTACAGTGTAGAATAACTGAAAATGTAATAAACTATTGATTGAAAATACAGAAAATATGCTATATATCTATATATTAATGCCAAGGGGCCACTGTGTGTGCATGTGCATTTGTGCTACATAACTGAAAAACCAAAGGAAGACTTTGCCTTTTGGAACAGCCAACAGCAAGTTGACAGGACCATTATTTTTGGATGTATTAGTCATTTTGTAATACAATTACCTTACAATCATGATGAATCATGGAATCATCATTACAGTGGGTTACGTAGCAACAGAAAAACAAAAGGCCAAATTGTCATGGTGTCTAATTTCATGAGCAGACATGTCAGCTGAGAGGTTATTCACCTAAAATGCCAGTGTAAGCACACACACACACACACACACATATATGAATAATGTAAAACATTCTGTGTTGGTGACATTGGCTACACAAATTTATCAGTGTTGTGTTTTCACAGTTTGCAAGGACTGAGTCTCACAGAAAATCATCTTTCAGTGTTTTGTATATTTTTGATTTAAGTATGATGAAGCCTTAAAAATACCCATGATTATGTCCTCTATGCAGCCTATAACAGCATCAAAAGCAGATTCAGCAGCCGTGGAGCTGGAGGAAGACAAACAACATAATAAAAATTACAAAAGCCCCTAAAAACAATAATATAGCGCATGACGCCACCTGTTGAATTAAGAGTCCAAGTGAACAAAATGTGCACCTGCTATGACGCTAATATCCACAAATTATATAAACTCTACAAGTTTGTATACTTGACACAAGACATGGGTGCTAACGCGGATTATCGTCAGTTTATTCTAACAGAGTGAAGAATATGTTCATATCTGGCCTGAAAGCACAATTGTTAAAATTTAGGTTGATTGAAAACAAACATTACAAAGACTTCGCCTACACTTACCCTAATGTATTATATTCTATTCTGCGAGTCAGAATAATAAACTCGAAACTATATGGTACGAAAATGGTACCTGGAAACACCAAAGTTTTCCTCGTCCAAATCGACCATTTCGATGTTGTTTCCACAGTTCCAGACAGCTGGAGCAGTGTTACCTGAAAGGAGGTAAAACTATTTTAATACCAATGTCTTAGTGACGTAATAAAGCTAAGCAATAAAGCTAAAACCAGACGCCTACTAATCTGCCCAAATGTTTTATCTGCAAATCTGGCCAAACCGTTAGATTTGCATAGTAAGCGACAATGTTATGCTAGCTAGCATTAGCTAAACCACTGTCAGTGATACAGAACTGTAAATATTTGTTAAATGACTTCTTTTTCTGGAAAATGGGTTTCTGCCACCTTTCTGCGCGCCTCGGATCTACATGTAAAACGTAAAATATTTCCTTACTTCGTTTCTGGACATCCATACTGTTAAATTGGGCTTAAACGTGGACGGCAATTGGCAAATGTAATGTCGTTACCAAGGAAACGGCGAACATTTGTGCGTCTGAAGAAGCGTCCGGTAAAAACAGTAGTGGATTATTTGTTCCTACTTGTGAGAAATCGTATCACATCCATCCCATTATAACTTAGACTTAGACTTCCTTTATTGTCATTACACAGACACACACAATGAATCTGGTAACGAAATGTCATAGATTTTCAGC
>JAPTHA010174922.1:0-14414 GCA_029814585.1 Gymnapogon annona | reverse complement strand
CTGCTGCCCCCGCGACCCGGCCCCGGATAAGCGGTAGAGGATGGATGGATGGATGGATGGATGGAGTATTCACATGTGTTCATCGTGTTACTTTATCTGATGTGCCCCAGTGGTAGGGATGACTTGTCCCCTTGTTTTAAGGGCTACAACACAACCTGCATTAAAGTGACACTAATACTTCATTCAGCGCGGTTCAGTTTTATAGGGTAGTAGGTTTAATAGGAGATGACCCTTTGGTTGGTTTGGACAGTGTTCGCTTACAGCAGACAGCCTTGGCTGAGCTTCTGACAGAGTCAATTTGGTTGTACTGCTGAACCATTTGATGCAACTATCGCAAACTCACATCACCCCTGTTACAAATTTGTTTTGTTTTGTTCAGGTTAACGGCATCTAACGCCTTAGCAAGATAAGTTAAGAATATTTAATCCAAATTTATTATATTTTTGTGAGGTAAAATCAATTGTAATTTTAAAAAAGTAAAAAAAGTTCCTTTGTCTCCATTCTCATTTGACAATAAATTGTAGCGTAGAAGTACATTTAGTGACTGAAACTGCACTACAGACACATGGCAAGTTGATATTTCACATGAACTAGTTCAAACTTCAGTTCATAAAAATAAAAAATTCATTCAAGTTCTTAGTTTACATTTCAACTGAGAATTATTGAACTTACAGTTCCATTTTAAGCGAAGAAAAAATTTATATTTTTGTACTTATCTTTCCAGATAAACCCCCTTGATATTATTTCCCATTACAACTGTTGTGAATACTGTTTACACTCAACTTTTCTTACATCACAGCTGAGGCTATACACCCATATTAGAAAGATTTTATTGGTGTTATCAGTTGCCAATCAATGACATTTCGTTGCCAGATTCACTGTGTGTGTCTGTGTAATGACAAATAAAGAGTGGTGGACCCTCAAGGCCAGTAAGGCCTTCTCTGCTGGCCTAAACATAATCAGGAATATATTTTTTTATTTTTTTTCCACAAATATGTATTCAATTATTCCCTATGGTGAATACCCTAAAGTATTCAAAATCTTACAAAAATTTTGAAATGCATAAACTTCTTTTGTTATAAATATGCTAACTTCATAGAACATTATTGAACTAGTATTTGTACAACAATCAACTTTCAGTGCCAACTTTCAGTGCCAATCAACGATCAGTGAAACCTCCGGGGGCAAAATAAAAATAACCAGCTTGTAGGCTGGGCTGAATAGTATACCCTATTATGTGAAACTGGTTTGTATTGGTTCTACTTCCCATAATGTCTTATTCGCGTTAGATATTTGTAGCTTCACCTGAGAACCCAGACAATATTTTATTTATTTATTTTATTTGAATAATAGACATTATGAGGAAAAGGAAAGGTAACACTGACATCTGGCACTAGAAGAGCAAAAAGGAAATACCAGCACCAACATCTACAGCAGCAGGTGGCAGATGTACAACAGGATGAGTATACTATCTCACACCACTTACTGTATCAGGGTGGTGAATGCATCTATTCGTATTGATACGGTAGTGGACTGTGATAGTCATAGAAGTGAAGAAAGTAACAATTATGGAGGGGTTCTTCACACTCTGGTATGGAGGTTGTTCCAAGCTGTTGACAGTTGACAGTGGGTACTCCAGTCAGAGACAGGAGACTCAGAAGCGGAATGACTCGATCGCAACATAAAGGAATTTATTTTTAAGTTCACCAGGAACATGCAATTATTAATTTCAGAATTCTCTTAAACTAGATTTATTATTAAACACAAAATCGCCGTCAAAAACACGGGAATAATATTATCTATACTCTAAACAGAAAAACCCACAACGAGAAACTCATAATAATAACGATAACAGAAAATCACTCTTGCGAGTAAACAAACAGGAATCTAAATAATTAACAAAAAGCGCTCAAAGAGGATTAATCTAATAATAGGATTCAAACACAAATTTTCAGCAACAAGGCCAGAAAATACAATACTCAAAACAAACACTAACACTTCTTACTAGGGGAGCTTGGATTCAGGACAGGAACGGCGAGATGACAAGGTTGATTCACAGACACACGTGACAATCCAGCGACAAGGGGAAGCGAACAAAGACCTTTTATACACAGGGAAAAGGGCAGGTGATCAGGTGATCAGGACAAGACACAGGTGCGGGAATCAGGGTAAGGGTCATGACACACAAGGGAGCACGTGGACACACAGGAACTGAAACACAATAAAAGCACGCACGAACATAGAACCGACAGCTTGACTAGACATAAATACCACACTCTGTCTGTTTAATGGGCTGATCAAACGGCATGTAAGTGAAAGTATATTTAGGGCGCTCGGTTCAAAGTGCCCTGTATGTGCTGCTGCCTAGTGTCCTTGCTTTGTTATGCTCTTTTGTCTACATGCTAGTACTGGAATAATACCAGTGTACTACCACTTTTGTCTCTGTAACGTTCCTCAGTGGTTCTTCGCCCCCGTCAGGCCCACTCCTGTGGCCCTGCAAGTGACAGGCCAACAGGGTCTTTCTAGCTTTTCCATATCAATGATAATTGGGGACTTGGGGAATCTGACCCTGTCACTCCAGCTGTTCCCGGTTGCTGCAGCAACTGGGGCAGAAAATCAGACGCGTCACTCATAATATGCCAAAGATCGAGGTTTCTGATATCTTATGTCTGTACGTGCAATCATTTTGTGAGTTTCTTGTCTGATTTTTATTTGATGATTTTATCTTAGATTTTTTTTCCACACGCTCTCCCGTGAGTCAAGCTGTTTGCATCTACATGTAGAAACATCTTTGTTACTGTACAAAGATCCTGTCACTCTGAACATTTTGCTGGCATGTTTTTATTTTTGATATATCATTTGATTTTTCACAAGACAATATTACAGTAATAATCATACACTACAAGACATATTCCCTATCCACAATGACACAGTCAGAGACAGCAGGCAAAAAAAACAAACACACACACACACACACACACAAATACACGCACACACACAAAGTGCATAAAAAACACAAAACAGGTTCAATGATAACAAAGAGAAAAAAAACACCTCACCTCACACTTCCTAAGTCCTACAAGCCTGCTCATGTATAAAGAACCCAACACAATTACATAAATATAACTGTAATGTATCACCTTTGTGCTTTAAATGTGGTAGGAAGAAGGAACATTCCTTCATTCTACCTGGCAGTGTTGTGTATAGTGGGGAGGATCCAAATGCGGGAGAGATTGTCTAATAACAAAAAGAGATTTACTCCAAAAGGTCAGCGTATAATACAAAAATTGAGTGATCAAACAGGAAACACAAAAATAGTCAACGATGACGGACAGTGGGGATGGGCTTTGATGGAGGCACTGAAAGCACAGAAAAACACAAGATGCACATCCAATTAGTTAACTGAGTTCTTTCACCAGTAAGTCACCTCTTCTTCTTGATCACACCAAAATCGAGGGCCAAGCATAGTACCGCGTGCAGGACGCTCAACTCTTTGGCACTGAAGACCGCCTCCATCATTTCTTAAATATCCTTCTTGATGAATAGATGAGAATCCGGTGTGGATGCATCTCCCAGTATCTGGGAGGAAGAAACTCACACTGCACAATGTAAATTTCCTCACTCCATCCATCACCTGGTACCGGAAGTCCCCACCCATCTACCAAAATAAAACTACCCCGTAAACCACACCACAGTACCCCCCCAAAGTACGCCTCCCGGTGTCCCACACCGCTTTTCAGGACACTCCATGAAGAAGTCTTTAATCAGTCTCTTATCCAAAATTAAGGACTTAACGACCCACAATCTCTTCTCCGGACCGTAACCCTCCCAATCCACCAAAAATGGCTATTTCCGACCCCTACGGCGGCCATCCAAGCCAAGTCAGGGTGTCTTAATACAGGGGCTGACGTGAAAAGCTCTCTAACCCTAAGAAACGCCTCATCCATCTCTGGTGACCAACTGAATGTTGTCTTAGTTGACATAAGCCATGTTAAAGGGACTACGACCTTACTGTAATCTCTGATAAATCAACTGTAAAAAACCCAGAAACCTCTGCAACTCCTTGCAAGACATGGGAGTCGGCCACTCTGCTACCGAGCAGATCTTCACCGGATCTGGACGCTACTGACCCTGGGCTATAATACAACCTAAAAAACTAACCTCCGATCTGTGAAAGTCACACTTCTCTGGCTTCACATTCAACCGGTTTTCCAGGAACTTCTGCAACACCAACTGCAACTGCCATTTGTGTTCCGTTAAATTTCGAGAGAAAATCAAAATATCATCTAAATAAATGAAAACAAAACAGTGCAGCATGTCTGGAAGGATGTCATTAATTAATGTTTGGAATGTGGCGGGTGCATTCGTGTGCCCGAATGGCATCATCAAGTACTCAAAATGGCCCAATGGTATGTTAAACGCTGTCTTCCACTCATTGTCTTCTCTAATGCACACCAAATGATATGCATTACGGAGGTCCAACTTAGTGAATACCCGTACCTCACACAAAGGCTGAAAAGAAGGGTCGATGAGTAGATGTGCGTATTTGTCTTTTACTATGATATAATTTAATCCCCCAAAATCTATGCATCGTCTCAAGGAAGAGGATGGACAGATAAGACCGGAGGTTAGAGAGTCCTGAATATTCTCTTCCATCACTTTCTTTTTGGGTTGAGAAATGTCACATAGTGTGGCCAAAGGAAAAGGGAGTAGATCGATTGCACAGTTGTAAGGTCTGTGTAGAGGAAGCGACACTGCCAACTCCTTATTAAATACTGATGCCAAATCATGACAATCCTTCAGAACCGTTGACAGATCTAGCGGAGCTACTGGGGAACGAGGGTGCTGGTATCTAGGATTAGCGGCACGCAGACAATGGAAATGGCAGTGCACGCTCCAATTGGTTAGTACCCGTAACCAGGGAAGCCCTAAAACTACAGGAGAATGAGGTGACGGGATGATAAGGAATTGAATGATCTCCCTGTGGTTACCAGATATCAACAACATAATTGGGGCAGTTTGAAACTGGACTTCTGCTATTCTCCTTCCATCCAGTGCCGTAATTGTCCTCGGTGTGGGGAGAGGCTTGATGGAAAGCTTCAACTCGTGGACCAATTGGTCATCAATAAAACTCTCATCTGCGCCCGTTTTTCCACATAAAAAACAGCTATGCTGCATGTCC
This sequence comes from Gymnapogon annona, assembly GCA_029814585.1. Taxonomy (NCBI): domain Eukaryota; kingdom Metazoa; phylum Chordata; class Actinopteri; order Kurtiformes; family Apogonidae; genus Gymnapogon; species Gymnapogon annona. The sequence goes on along the minus strand of JAPTHA010174922.1, from coordinate 9,232 downwards.
CCTTGCTACCTACTCCTTGGCGCCGCCCGTGCCCCACCGAGCTGCATTGTAGCTCATCCTAATCCTCTAATTCCGTAGATGTGCTGGGTACCGGCACTAACCGTGAAAGTACATTATGCGCTCCATCGTCTGCTCCCCCATGCCGCGACTTGCGTGACTACACACGCTCTCTTCTCCGCTCCAGGAGATGATTATCAATCCGTATGGTGAGTGAAATTAACGTCTCTAATGATCCCAGCTCATTCCTAGTCGCGGGTTCATCCTTCACCTCCTCAGAAAAACTCAGATAAACCCCCATGAGCTCCTGACCCACCCACTGTCAAAAGCTGCTATACAGAAGTCAATTGATTACTCTGCCACCAACGTGGACCCCTGAGTGAGGGAAAGTAACCACCTTGAGCTCTCCTGACCCATGAATGGCTGGTCGAAAAACCTGACATAATTCAGTGGAAAACTAATCAAAATCAGAATCAGAATCAGCTTTATTGGCCAGGTTTGTACATACAAACAAGGAATTTGACTTCGGCTTCACTTCATTCTGTCTGTACAGGCGTATAAGAAGTAAAACAAAGTGCCGAAAAATAAGTGACAGTGCCGAAAAATAAGTGACAGAATTACAATGGTGTGAAAGTAATCCCAGCGACCCCTGCACCCAAATCTCCCGGCGTCTGCGAGAAAGAAACTCACACTGCACAACGTCAATTTCCTCACTCCCACCATCACCCGGAACTGGAAATCCCCATCCATCCACAAAAATAAAACTACCCCTTAAACCACACCACAGGCAGTGTTCTAATTTTCAGGGGTTTTCTCAGGGGGTATTTGAAACTATCAATTTAGACTTTGGACCCTGAAGTCTGTCTGATAGAGAATCTAACTAAGCTTAAACTGTCAAAGTCTGCCAAGAAATAGACAGACATTCCGTTGACAGTCACTTGGAAATGTGCTGCTAGAAAATAGAAATTAGACACCCTCCTTCCAATCAAGATGTGATTAGAAGAAGCCAACAGCTCCGTTTCCACGGAGAAAATAACCTACTGGATACAAAAATTAAGTAGGATGTTCTGCAAGATATGGTAACCATTTAAACTACATGGAAAATTTACCAGCACACCACACTGGATTTTTTTAAGTCCTCCTGGGTGCATCAGAGCAGATGTACAGAACATTCATGTGGTTCATGTCTGTCATGACACATTAGGAACTAGGATGTCTTGGCTTCTGATTCAATCCTGACCGTCTGCACAATGCATCTGACCTACACACACGCTTCCTTTCCATTTGTCCCATTTAAGCCTTTTTCTTTGACTTTTATGTCAAACAAAATGAATTAGCACCTAAGTGGTATAAAAATACACAACCTATACACAACGATGCCAGTCAAATTTGGATTTGTTTTGGATTTAAAATGGAAACACCCTTAAATTGGAAATTGAATGGAATTTCACTTCATAGACCGTGGACCTTTTACTCCTCCTGCCCTACTTACTGTACTTTCTGTACTGTACTCTCTTTGTCTCTGCCAGAGGCAGCCAGACCGAGATAAAGGTCCAGCTGTCCTCTTCAGGGACCTGCTCCTTACTCTAGTAAGATTCTAACCTTACTCAGGTGGCTGTGGCTCATTTGGTAGAGCGGGTCATGTGTGAAAAGTGTAAAGCGCTTTGAGTATCGTAGAATGTGTAGAAAAATAAGAGCAGTCCATTTAGAACTGTTGGCCACTCAGACACCGGATCACTGCTGGTGATGAAGATTCACACCAACCTTTCATTGTCACTTCCTGCTGTGGTGCCTGCTGGGGTGTTTTCTTCTCTGTGGCTGTGTGTGTGTGAGGACACACTGACCATACATTTGTTTGTGAGAAATATCTTCTAGGATGGAGGACCGTAAAAGCAAACACTACCCATTGAAGTGGTGGAGGAATAAAAATTTTATAATGTCATTCTCTCTCAAATGAACTGCCATTCAGTTCATGCTAGGAGTAAAAAATGTGGTGGAAATCTTTGGGTCTGAAATCAAATTATGAGAAATATAGTAGTGGGGTAATGGGAAATTCTGGAGCGGTGGATGAGATATGAAATGAAGAACTCAAAATTAAAAATTGCCCCATCAAACACGAGTACTGGAAGCCAGATTTAGAAAGATAGGACAAGAAATAAAGACAGTAAACAGATGACAAACAGCACGTGTCCATGCAGCTGAAGCCCCTGGTGTTAGCCTTGTGTGGACGAGTCAGACTCACGTCATCCTTCTCGAAAGCTTCTTCTACAAAGTTTAGCTGCTTTTGCAGCGATACAGAGGTTTAGACTTGAAGTTATTGCATAAAAGTGACACGTCAGGCTATTTAACTCTTTACTCTAATCCGGACTTTTTCCTCGCCCTTCTCTCTGAGGGATTGAATCTTTGGAAAAATTATATCACACACACATGCACAGATGTGGACACAGCCACAGGGAAATACACCATTTCTAATCATGGTTTAATCTTTTTTCACTGTTTGCATTGAAAAGGTCGCTGAACACACACCGGAGCATGACTGTTAAATGGTAGTGTCTAGTGTTTGTTTAGCAAATATGGCCGTTTACATTTTGGCATTAAGCTCTGGGGTGGTAATGTTTGCTGAAATAGCTTGAGCGATTCTACTGTGACTCATTCGTCCACTGACATCAAGATGCATTTAACCACATCAGGTGCATTTAACAAAGGCACTGGGGAGAGGGAATTTTTAGAGAAATTTCAAAAAGTCATACAGATGTTAGAAATGGATCCCATGCTGATCTTTGTTACATTCCATTGTACTTTTTCTCCATAAATAAGGAGATGAGACAGAAAGAGCTATAAAGAACCAATTGGCTCGTACTCAAAATAAGTAGGAACTGTATTGTCAAAAAGATGAGGTTTTTCACTTTTTTAGCAACTTTGGCATTCACCGCTTTCTCCTCACCCCTTAAGTGAGCCCTTAATTGAACTAATTTTCTTAATTAAATCACTCTGTTAGTTGAATAGGACTAATTACTGAAGTAGTCTACGATTTAAAGACCCTCCCGATTTCCATTTATCGCTGGGTAACAAGACGCCTATAAAACAGTCACTGTAAGGTTGCATTCACTGACACAGAAGTGGCGGAGATGGTTTGGGTGTTAGGTAAGCAGCAGCATTGTGTGTGTTTAATATGAGTGTGCGTTTGTATGTGAGGCAGCAGATAGACTGGGTTCCCCCCCGAGTAAATCTTGGCAACGGCAGAGCAGTGATCAGGTGCCCAACGAAACCAGCCTTTAATGAGGAACACAAAGCTGAAAACTGCCAAATGGCTTGATTTCAAACATGTGAGCTGTACGTATGCTGAAGGTGGTGTCAGTCTACTTACATGATCATGCCAATCATGAATGAACCAGGACTCCCAGTGCATTTACGTCTGCAGTTTATTTTCATTCTTTGTGTGCGTGTGTGGGTGAAGAGTGAGTCACCTTTCAGTTCTGCTTCCAGCTGCTGTTAGCTCAAACTTAATTAGGATGGTGAGCAAGAGTCCATCTCCTCCACAAGCTCAGTGTGATTTGTTTACGAGTCAAACCGACTGCTCATTTGATTGCCCGAATAAATGACACAAAGCAAATGATTCGTTGAGCGCTCAGACGGCCTGGCTGTCGGCCCTTTGTATCTCCATAAATCATCCTCATTCTTCACACTCACTCTGTTTATATGCATCGCTGCATCGCTTCAACACACACCGCAGCATTTCATATATTTTACAGACAATAAAAACAATGACTCATTGTAAAGTCTGACCAGATTTTTCTAAAGCCCACTCTGTGTTTGTTACACTACTGCCTGATTACAAAGGTATACTAAACCACTCGATATACAATGGTGTGCACGGAAAGTCATCAATAGTGCGATCGCCTCATCCTCTCAGCATGTACAGCAGGTAATTGGATAGATTGTGCTGCAGTAAGTGCTCATCTTTGCTACTTTACCCTCTATCATTGAAAAATGATAGCTTTCAAATTACAATATACATAAAGAAAAAGTCTCAGTCGTCCCTGGTTGAGTGGGTTATTTTTTGTACAGCTACTGGAATTAGGTTCTAATCCAGGGCTTTAGTTCCCACATATGTATATTACACATATAATGGTGCGGTGGTAATTTTCCATGTGTGTTTATATTATTACCATGGACTCGGTTTGGGTTGAAATGTTCACAGGCCACACCTACCATCTCCTGTAGTAGTAAAAGACATGGCAGCGTTGCGTGTCGGTATATAATGCACGCATGGCATGACATGCAGAAGGGTGTATCCTTGTGTAGCTGAATGAATAAAGCATCAAATTGCATCTGATGATTTACGATAATGTGAGGCTGCACTGCCTATAAAATGGTGTGATGGTCTTCTGAGAGGAAAATTGTAGGACACTGCTTCCTGAAAAAATATGTCAAGTTATCTATCATGAACTAAAGTGCCTATCGACATCTGTGTCGATAACACTGATAGTGTCACTGATAGCAACGTAGTCATCTCTGTTGTTCAGCACTGTTTTCTCCTCTTAACACTGAGCTGTAGTGATAGATTGATGTGTTGGGCTGAACATCAGACTGATCCCATTTTCTTTGTATTAGCTCAGCAGTATCAGCTCATAATAATAAATATATATATATATATAATACAAATCCAAAGCACCAGCACCTCTTCTTTAGTGAATTTTGCTCGACCCAACATGCAGAGAATATACCAGCGGTGTGACAGCATCTGCTGACTTCTGTGTTGGTGCTGACCTCATCTGGTTTTGGTTTTACTACTGTTAAGTAAAAGTGGACCCCAGGATCTCATCAGAGGTGCAACAGTTTAGGCATTTTTAACTACAGGGGACAGTGAAACACTACTTTTAATGACGTTACTCTTAAAAGAAATTGAGGTTTTGAGTCGCTCTAAATGTGACTAAGACTCTTATTCTGTTTTTTTTTGTTTGTTTATTTTTTTTTTGAGTAAGCGAATACCATTAGTTAAATAATATATAATATGTTACGAATGCTAATTAGCCAGTGTGGTGGAATAAGTCTCAAGACCAATAAAAGCATATTGTCGATATCAAGTATTCAGTTGGTTAATTAATGAATGACTTCATATTTTATTGCTCCGTCTGGACGGGATCAGCTCTGCAACCCGGAGAACCTCCATCTACAAACGGGTCAGCCCCCTCCATCCGCCCTCAGCTGCATCCGTCTCTGCACCGGGACACGCACACACACGCGCGCGCGCGCACGCACAGTACCCGAGGGGGTTGCGGGCGAAAGCGACATAACAAGAGGAAGGAGGCAAGTGGGGAGGGGGGGGGGCATCACACAAGCCGCTGCTGCTCGGTGCGAAGGCGGACCGTGTCATAGAAGACCCACAACAACCGAGCGCCCTTCATTATTGACAGTAGCCGGTGCGGCGGTCCTGTCCTACTTGGCACTGAAGAGGAAGCGTCCTGCAGGACCCGCTTCACCGTGACATGGTGTGATCCGCGCTGTGGAGACATCCACTCGGTGCTGGGGACGGTTTGAGGAAGCATGAAGTTTGCAGTCGCGGTGTTGTGGCTCTGCCTGCTCCTCGGGGGGGCTACTATGCAAGGTAAGGAACACATTTTCTGCCTCTGAACTGTTGATGCTTGAATGTAGTGGAGATGACCCGGGATAGACTGACCCGGGATAGAGCAGGGATCTGGATTAAGCACATGTGCGGATGTAAGTCACGATTACGCGACTACTACAGCCTCGTTAATGGAACAGAACAACTGACAAGTGCGCACAGTCCTACCCATAAAAAGAGAGACAAATCACCCTGTTTTATACAGAGACGTGCTCACTGGATGATTCAGGTTTGATGGGACATTTACTCGTCATCATGAGGCAGCGGGACAAATGATGGGGTCAGGTGAGCGGAGGGAGCACCGAGATGATTTATGGAGGAACGATGGCGCAGCGCCCTCCCGGGGCCACGCTGCCGCGGAAGAGCTGTTCGGTACACCGGGCCATGGGACAATAAGGCTGAACAGTTAAAAGCCATTTTATAGAGAACGAACATCCCTCACTGTGTGTTTCATTGGATCTGGTATAAAAAAAACAGCAGTGTAAGTGTGTGTGTGTGTGTCTCAGTGTGTGTGTGTGTGTGACCTTACCTCATTGTTAAAGCGTTTACAACGATTTAATCTGAAGGTAGGGTGGCTCTTGACAGCACTTGCAGTAAATCCCTCTTGCTGTCTATATATTTGTGTGTGCAGATTGCCTGTGTTATGGAGGACATCAGTCATTGAGACGCAGGTCATCACAATGTAAACGACAAGGTTAAGGCTTGTTTTAAGGGTCAGAGCCAAGTCAAGACCCATTTTGTGGTGACGGTAAGGCTCTGGTGTGCATGATTTAAAGGGGATCTAATGTAGAGAATAGAATATTTATAACAATACAGTCAAGCCAAAATAAGTCCCACAGTCTGGAGTCTTTAGTGTTGGTTACAGCACACATTTGCTTTGGCATCATTTCAGTAAGTTTGTCCAGTTCAATTTGGGGTCAAATCTGCCTATTGCACCTCAACAGTTGTCCATTCAGTCGCTCATCAAGGAGTTTTACTCATCTTTCCTCTGATGTATGTACATGTACAAGGTGCATCACTATAGCCTGTTTTTTTTGGAGTGTGAACTCTGCATAAATCCAAAATAGACAATGCAAACATGAGTCATAACAAGGGGCTTTAGGGGCCGTGGTATAGATGAAGGAGACAGGCTTCACTGTTGGACGTTACACTCTTTACATTGTTACACTGTACCTTTTATGTTTGGGCAATCTATATCTGTGTGGCTGTAAATCTTATATATGTCCTGTTTTCGCTTCCTTAAGAGGAAAAATTTTGTTTTAGGGTTAGGTTAGTATAAAGTATTTTGTAATCATGGGCACATTTCCAAGAAATATCTTGGGTCCATGTGAGCATGTACACAACAAGAATGTGGATGATAGGCTTGTTAAAGTGATTAATCCAATTTATTCAACTAATTGGTTGCCCCTTTGTCAGTATATACATAGCTTCCTGCAAAGGCGTCTGAATAATGACACTGGGGTGTGATGCCAAATCAATAGAGGTGGATACTGAGATGGCACTTACAGTACAGAAACAAACATCTTAGGAATCCAACATGAGTTCCTTTTAGAAATAACACACAAGGCAGAGTTTGACAGTATAAGGTAAAAAAAACAACTTTCTTTATGTGTTTCTTTGTTAACACATTGACAGTATAACTATTGGTTCAATTCACATCAAATTGTTATTATAGATTGCCAGTGACACAGATTAGATTCAATTACTTTTGTGAACAGTAGTTCGAAGTTAACATTTTTCATATGTATATATATATTTTTTTAATCTTTGCATTTACTTTTAATGGGTGAAATTTGTGTAAGGGGGAGGGTTAGTGGAGCCTGACACCACTTGTTTTTATATAGAAAGACCAATTGGACTTCATTTGATTTAATAAATCTCTGGCCCCTTTTGGCTCTGAATGCATGTCAGTATTAGTTAAGAGTATCATTTGGTGGTCGTCCAAAATCCAAAGCTAAAGTGTCATTTTTTTACTCAAGTGCATAAAAAAATGGTGTTTCCCTCTGTTTTCTGTCTCATTCCTCTACCCCTCTCAGTGGTATGATCCACCATGGTCACCATCAACATTTGGTGTCAATGTCAAGATGATCGTACCACTGTGTCGCTCATGGGGTGTTTGTGTCTGAAGGGGAGGAAGGGGATTGGCTGAACACTGGGTCACCCCTGTGTCTTTATCAGTCATCACCTTACTCTCTTTCTCTTTCTTTCACTCTGCCCGTTTTTCTCTCCCTCACATAATTATGCAGCTTGTTCTCACTTGGTGTGGCGTTTTATATATATAAAGATACACACAATAACACACAGTCACAGACACACAAACTATTTAATTATAATTTCACCACAAAGAATAATACCACCCCCCGCCCCCCCAGCCACTGTGCTAGGGGGGATGGTATTATTCTAATCAATATTCTCCCCTTCACCCCTGCTTAGTCAAACACACACACACACACACACACACACAGACACGTTTGAGCCAAATGACACTGTGAGTATACTCAGGGACATTATAGATTCCTTAGCCCAATACCTGAACCTTAACTATAAAACCACTGCATTGATTGTTCATTTGTTTGTTTGCGTGAATCTAACATAACGTTAAAACACTGCAGTGACACAACAGAACACTATTGTGAATTCATTGTTTGATGTCATGTTTGTCTGTTTTCATTGTCATGATTTTCATCTCCGTCATCAACATCTTCTTCCCTGTTGTCTTTATCTATATCATCTTCATTGTCATCTTTGCCATCATCTTTGTCGTCGCCACCGTCTTCATTGTCTTCATCATGATCTTTGTCGCCGTCTTGGTCATAGTTTTTGTTTTTGCTGCTATAGTTGTGACAATTTATTTTTTTTTACTAATTTCTAAAATATTGAAAAAATGCCTTTATGGGTACATTTAATAGTTGATATGTTGAAGGTTTATAATATTGTCCGTAGCCCATGAGGACCACAGTCCAGCTGAACCATAGTCCAGGACAGTGATACTACTGCCTGTTCACTGCCCAGTGTGTAATGCAGGCTTCCATCTGACTTTGACTGGCATGTCTTTGCGTGCTCCTCTGTTGGATGGAGTCGTTTGTTTATTCTGTGGGCTTGGAACTGGTGATCTGCCAGACCAGTCTATGTGGATCACCCACAGGCACAGCAGACTGTGGCGTTCACAGTAAACTCACTCCTCTGTAAACAGCCGTCCTGGACTTGATGTCTCCTCACTCTTCGCAGTAAGTCCTGCTACTTTGGGAAAGTGTTGCACCCAGTGATGTTTCCCCACAACACGACTCCTCCTGTCCTTATTACACCTCTGCCTCATCAGAAGCCTTTAGCCTCTGTCGCCTGTGGTGAATATATCACTTTACCAAAGTCTCAAATGTACCAATGTGACTAAACATGATCTTTCAGAGGACATGTTCAGGATATTTGATCTCACCGTAAACTGAGGAGAAACTGATCCGAGTTAATTTCAGTAGATGTTTTAAATGTTAAAATTTGGAAAGAAACTTCATGCTAACACATTTTATATGTACCATATTTTCATGACCATAAGGCGCACCTAAAAGTCTAGAATTTTCTCAAAAATTGATGGTGCGCCTTTTAGCCCGGTGA
>JAPTHA010174900.1:0-14418 GCA_029814585.1 Gymnapogon annona | reverse complement strand
GTCACTGTTTTTATTTTACATATTGCTATTTACATATAGAGTTTTATATGTTTGATATTGTTGTTATTTTATATGTAGGTAATTATATATACAGTTTTCTACTCTTGGTATTTGTATGTAGATATGTAGAAGAATACTGTTTCCATTGTGATTTTCTTGGACTTTGTGGATAATAGATGTTCTGTTTTGAGGCTCAGGTCAGACTTCCATAATGACTGCTCTGTTTCTGAGTTATTCTGGTCGTAAACACATTCAACACAGTGTGTTTGGAATAGATTCACAGAGAGGGAGAATGAAAATCCATGTTGACAGGCTCTTCCCCGGGGGAGGGGGGTTTCAGTCCATGGCCACAGGTTTCAGTGTCGCGTCGCCACATGTCTCAGCGAGTCCGTCCATCCAATAACACAAAGGTCGCCCTGACGCTCTACTGGCCACGGCGTGACCAGATGACTCCGCCCTCCCTCCCATCTGCTCCAGACAAACAACGCCTCTAAAAGCAGAAGCGCCACAGATTGTGACTCTGGTGTGACTTCGCAGGCTCAGCAGGCTGTGATGCTCTCAGCGCTCCACAGTCCTACAGCCCATATGATCCTCCGCGATCATGGGAATGTAGCGATGGCGTGAATGCTCAGTTGGGTTTCCCATTATCTGGGATAAATCTGTCACAATTTTTCACAATTTCACTAAAAAAAACCCAACAACTTCACACTTTGGTGAAAAGTTGTGACATGGTTTTCACATAATCGTCATAATCGTTTTTGCAGAATGTTTTTGAAAAACCAAACCTGTCTTTATATTAGCGTATACATACAAATACTAAAAAGGATATAGCGTATGATAATAACTCATGTACGGTGAGTGACTAGTATTCATCATCCAACAATATTGAGGGTTTTGTAACGAGCGCTCCTTAATAGTCAATAACGTCCCCATAAATGACGAATATCATGTGGAATATAAATGATTACATCCATGAGACCAGACATAGACCAGCATGGAGCTCAAAACTGCCACTTCTAGACTTTATTTAACACTTAAAGCTCCTCAACTACAACAGCCATAATGATGAGGAGAGAACATTTTGTCTTGCAGTTCATATTTGTCTCTTTCTTGTTTCTTTTTATGATTCACAAGGGTGTGTATTTCATTTTGGGGGTTGACATGTTATTAGTTTGACCGCTGGAAGTTATTCAATAGACACAAATCCACATTTCTTCATCCTTCTGCACTGTAAGACACAAGCTTGTGAGGTACCACAGCCTTCGGGTTAAACCCCGTGTCCTGATTATTTTATTTTATTTTGAAAACAATGCATGTCTTGTTTGCTGAATACAGGTTCCACTTCAAACTGAAAAGATGGTTTCAGATTTTGTGTAACCATATTTTACACATCTATGGACTGTATGTATCTCTGTGTATCTGATGCCTTTGTCCTTGTGTATGGAAAAGAAAGTGCACCAGCCTTGACTTTATGAAATGCTGAAGCAAGATTTAATGATTACTTGTATTATAGCAGCCATGAGAGTTGTATTACCTTAAGATCCTGATGATTATTTTCACTGCAGCTGGGAAATAACTTCATTGATTTAGAATGATGTTGTGGTTTCAGTAGCAGAAAAAAAACCCTAAAAACATTAAACCATGACCCAGTTTGTTATTTTGTTTTCCTGACTATCATTTTTCTACACAGGACATAATAATTACACTTCATGTTGTGCTCTGTGGACCCGTTACATTAGATTGTGTTCATTAAGACTGTTTGGTACCATTATTATGTGCAGTCATTAATGCAGGCATCATAAAACACAAGCGGGTAATGAATTAGTGCGTAGTTTTCCATTAGCGTGGCATATTGTTTTAGTAATTGACTTTAAAGATGTGGAAGACCTCTCATATTTATAAAGCCAATGATTCCGCTTATTCATAAACATAAGAAGGAAAAAAGACAAATGGTGTGCTATAGATGAATGACTGATGACATGAAATTAAAACAAACTGCAAGACTTTGTAAAGATTTAGGGCCTTGGAGTGTTTTATGAATGTGCCGAACTCCCTAAACTTTTTTGAAATTGACTGATAAACTTCAGGTGCTGAAGCAAACAATGGAGCATTTATGAATAAAATGTGCATCCCACACAGTACAGACAAAGGACGTCAAAGTTCCTGTTTTCAGAATAGAATAGAATAGCCTTTTATTGTCATTGTTCTACTCCAACCCATACAATATTAACAAAACACCAGCCAGTGGAACCCCTGATCACATGACAGATGAGGAGGTCAGACTAATAAGGTCAACTGTTCAGTTTCACATTTGAGGACAGCTTATCAACATTATTGACAACAGGCCATTGATCGTTTGAGGTTTAGTAAGATTATCATGACACATCACACACTTCTATAAGGACTCAATATGTCAACAGACTCATGTAGCATTTGCAAGTGTTTCTGTTGGTTACTGACGAACACAAACTTTTTGTTCCTTACAGGTTCCGTGTGTGATCTCTAGTGGCAGCCAGAAGTTAACTAATTAAATATACAGTATACACACACACACACACACACACACACACATATTTATTTATTTATTTATTTACTTATTTATTTATTTTAAATCACCCTCCACATAGGTCCAAAAATCAAGTGTAACTGGGAAGTTTCACTGTGCTGGATCCTTTAATACATTTGGCTTCCTCTAACACTTCCACTTAGTCCCTGTGGTTCTGAAACTTCACTATTGTAGGTCTGGAGCTATTTATCCCATCCCTCTATTTTCATAACATCAGACTGTAAAGTGTTGTAGTTTTCAGTGTGTTTTTACATCCCAATTTTTAATGCCACTTACTTCTTTCTGAGTAAACTGGAATCTCGTGTTAATCTGGACAGTGAGTCAAGTCTTGTATTGGATGTTAGCAGCTGACCTGTAGTCCAGGAGTGCTGGTGGTATTAGCAGCTGACCTGTAATCAATTAGTACTGGTGGTGTTAGCAGCTAATCTGTAGTCCATGAGCATTTGTGGTGTTAGCAAGGAGGCTGTAGCCCACGAGCACTGGAGTTCAATGAGGCTTGTTTGACGTGCCAGCTTTCAAATGTTGTGACTTTCATCCGTGACGTCAGCTTCCTCCGGTGCACATTGTGGGTCTCGGTCCAGGACTAAGTAAGCGGGTTGCCAATCTCCTAGCTCAGTCAATACCTCACTAGCCTCGAGCCACAGGCAGCTCACTCATTGTTATTTTGGAAAACAGTCCTTAGCACGTGATGAATGACAAAATTTCCAGAGATGCAATGACTGGATTTACCTGATCACCTGGGGCCTCATGTTCAAAGACTTGCGTGGATTTCATATGTCTAAATGCGTGTACATTTTCTTTGGTACCTCCCAATCAGTATTGGTGTATGTTGGTGTACCCTTTCCACACCCCCATTTAAATATACAAATAAGTATAAATGGGGTCTCCAGGTGAGATTCCCCTGATCAGATGACATGGATGTGAAACGGAGGACTGTCAACGCGATTGTATGTGACACCACTTTCACACAAGTATGTGTGTGACTCAATCATCCCCAAGGAAAATATATATTGTGTATCGTTTTGTGCGTAATTGCGCCAGGATACATATCAAAGAGGAAACCAAAGACAAGGACTTTTTCAAAAGGCAATGAGGCAGAAGAAGACAGGGATATGCAGTTCCAGTGCCACGTTTCAGGCCCTCCGAAAGGATCAGTCCCGACCGATCCTCCATACCTTTGCAGATACATCGTGGTGATGACACCAGCTGGTTAAGAATCTCAAGTGTGACACCCGTAGAGCAACTGGGGTCTTTTAAATGTTCTGACTGACTTTAACTGCATTAAATGCATTTATCACACGTTTGGCCCAAATGGCTTCCCTGTCAAGATTGACATTGATGCATCCTGCATCTAGTTCATGTGATAGGGTGCTATCCTAGCAGTGGAATGGCCCACTGGTGTGCTAATTGTACATCTGTGTATCTCTGATGTGCATGTTACTCGAAGGAATTACTTTTTTCACATTTTAACCATTTCCAATATCATCTCTTAAGTGTCACCACTTTAATTAAAAGCAATAGAAATGTGTATACACCAGCTATGAATTTGGCATGTAGCAACGAACATTTCACGGTCATTTTGCTCTTGATACAGTACACCCGAAGGTCAGCGTTAAAAAGTTAATGTGCCAGCTTATTGTGCATACGCATGTTTTGTACATGAGGCCCCCATTGATTTGGATGTGTTTTGTTTTTGTCCTTGGTGTCGGTTAAAGGTGGATGTTTAGGTCTTTGAGGGTTAAAGGTAGATGTGATACGGCTTCATAGCTGAACTGTTCCTTTTTTCTCTAGACCCAAAAGCAGACTGAGACTGAGATGTATTTAGAAGGGTTTATTGTAAAAACTAACAATGTCCAGAGCTGACTGAGAGATTAGTATGTGATCAGTCAAGGTGATGAAGACGGGTGCGTTCGCTTAGTTCGATGTAGCGATGAAGTCAGTGAGTGGGGGTTCTTCGATGTGATGGTGAAGGCAGGTGAGTGGGCTTGACTGAGGCAGGCTGGGTTAGCAGGGAACACAGGGAGGCTCAGAAGAAGACAAATATCAAAAAATGCATGGAACACGTGAGACATAAACAGTTTCCAACTGGTATGAATTTCAACGTTTGTAGTACCTCTCTACCAACAGAACACTTGGCAACTCCTTCAGAGTTTAAAAGGAGTCACTGATGAGCCCGAGGAGGAACAGGTGTGCAGGTGGCTGATGAAACACAGGTGTGCAGGAGGGTAGTGAACAGAGAGACAACGCACTATTCACAAGGCTCCACCCCAAAACAGGAGGGAGGGGGTACAGAGACTCTCAAGAGTACTGATCATCACAAGATATTTGGGTATTTAAGGCTTAAAGGTCGATGTTTGAATCCTTAAGGGTTAAAGGTTTGTTTTGTGGTTTTTATAGGTTAAAGGTGTTTGTTTGGGTCTTTAAGGGTTACTAATTAAATGTTAATTTCTTTCATTCCTTGATGCTGAAATACAAAGCTCTTCATTCAGTGACAAAAGCAGCAGTTCAAGAGCACTGCATCTATTTCTATACTCAGTCTCAGCTGCTGTACTCGTGGACCCTGAGCTCAGTCTGTTATCTGTTAACTCACATAACCTCTGCGGTCCTCTGGAGGCTGCACAGATCCTATCACCGGCCCAGGTCAGCGGAGGCTGATGACTTATTCATGAGGCTGTTTGCGAGGGGAAGCCTTGTTGAGAATCATTAGTGTCCTGTCAGCGGCGGCAGGCGGCCAACATGGTGTCATCAAAGACCCTTTACAAACAACACCTTGATGTGCTCTTTAGACATTCGAGTCACAAGGGAAGCAGTAGAGGTTCTGACGGCTGTGTGGTAATTACACTGAGTTTTGTGAACACACACTAGTGTTTGAAACCTTTGATTCTTATCTCAGATTTCAGATGAATGATGCAATCATCCAATGTAGTTGAACCAGTTCAATATTAACATTCCTTATAAATCCACGTACTTGTAGAACGTTGTGGATTAAGGGTCTTAGTGTGGAAAAGGTTTGTTTTGGTGGCCTTTACGTGGAACCCTAAGACCCAAGCATCCACCTTTAACACATAAAGACCTGAACAGCCACCTAGACTATTGTAACAGATGGTGAATTTGTAAATTCCAGCACAGTATGCCTGGGTATTTAAGGTTTAAGATGTGGCTGAAACAACTTCAACTGGGCTCAAATTTAACCTAAATTTCAGTGGGCCCTGGAGGAGGTTTCAATCTTATTTATCCAGAGATTGCCAAGATACTACCTTTGACATAACTCTGAGTGTTCACTACCTTCAAACTGTTCTAGAAAACAGGCCTTTGATCTGAACATGTGCTTTATGTACCTTCTGACGGTACATAAAGCCGCATGTTGTCCAGATTCCAGATTGGTATTCCATGGTTATGTCTTGCTTTGAACCCTAGAATCTGTGTCAAATACATAAAAAAGTAATGTTGACAATGGAGAATAGATATCAGACAATCGACACAATAGACGTTTGTAAAGTCCTCGTGTCTTGTCGCATACCAACATCATCCAAAAACAGAATAGTCAGTTCTCAGCACAAACCATGGTGTTATTGATATTTAACTGCAGATGACAAAACAACAGCACCCTGTTCACTCCAAGGCACAGTCACTTGGAAACAGATGTTAAATCAATAGACTGTACTGAGTACGTACCACTGTTATCCCAGATTACACAGGGAGACATGAGCTATGAATCAGTGTGGAGTGACAGCTGTGTGGACATGTGTTTGGTTAAATGGCAATTTCTGATTTTGTTGAAGGATTTGAGCTAAATACATACAACACTGTTAAGACATGTTGAAACTTCTACGTAAAGCAAGGAGAATGACAAGATATGCAGAGAGATGGATGGATGGATCAATCCATCTATAGATAGATAGAAGTTGTTGATTCCTTTGAGTTTTAACCTTCTTGATTACCGTTTGTGTCACGTCAGACCCCAGACGTTAAGTCTTGTCATTTACCGTTTTAGTTTGGTAGATTTCCTTTTGTCTCATGTCTGGTGTGTTTACTTCCCGTTCCCCACTTAACCACCTGTTGTGATTATTCCGCTTAGCCCTAATGTGCTTCACCTGTGTCTTATTGTCCTCCCTGTGTGTATTTAAACCCCTGATTCCCTTTGTCTCGTTGTTAGTTCATATTTGCTTTTGAGCTGTACTGACCCACGTACCTTGGATTGCATTAGTTCTTTTGTTGGATTGTTTAATCCCTCGATACGGATCCTGGACTGTCCTCCATCTCCATCCTGCCCTTGTCATACCTGCACCTTCCCCTGTGGAATGTAGCTTTGGAACCTCAATCCCTTGACAATTGGCCACAACTTCCCATACCCATACCACTGTCTGTGAACTGTGCATTGGGACCCTACCTCTGGACTATTCCCCCACAATGCCCCTTAATAAACCCTGCCTTATTCTTTGATCTTTGTCCACGCCATATCACCGATTAAAGATTATCGTTAGTAAACAATATACTCTTCCTCAACTCTTCCTGTGTCTCCATCTCCTCATTTGGATTCTTCCTTCCATACTAATTTGTGACAGTTTGGTTTTGAACATTTCAATATATAAGCTAATGTAGTTCTAAGTTAACCGGTGAACGTCCACCCCAATGTTCCTGTCCTTCATGCACATATAGATGAGTCCCATGGAGCTTTGGAGAACCACACAAGTATTGATTTACTCTGCCCTTATTGTTCCAATAGTGAAAGGGCCCCAAACCCACCTTTTCCTGTGTTTGCGTTCTTGAGACAGGAAACCTATCTGAGAACTGAGATCAAACCTTGTGGTCGTCCTTATCGAGACGAGACTGCTTTTGTCCTCAGACCTGAAGGAGATGCTGTTTATTTTAGGTTACAACAGGAAAAGGAGGGTGATGGGTAACAGGCACCAACAGCTTTGGTTTCAGACACAAGCAGTAAATCAAACACCAACATCATACCCTGATTTTAGTTTAACACGTATCAAGGTGGAGGTAGGAAGAGGTGAAGAAAGTTGACTGGCGGGGCCCAGGGTCAGAACCCCCATGGGGGTTCAATGGTGGTGCTAACCAAAATTAACATAATTTATGCTTCAAATCAGAAATCATGAAACTGTGTTTTTTATCGTCATACACTAATAAAGTGACTTCAGTGACGAGGTGTAAATCTCTAGATTTACACCTTACATCTGATTTGAATGTAATTCAACAGCCTAACTGAGTCCAACCTGATTAAAGCCTACTCTGTACACGAACTGATCACGTTAGTCACTGAAGTCGCTTTATTAGTGTATGATAATTTAAAAAAACACAGTTTCATGATTTATGATTTGAAGCATAAATGATGTTAATTTTGCTTAGCGCCATCCATTGAACCCCCATGGGGGCTCTGACCCTGGGTCCCACCATTCTCCAGCCCCCCCCCTTTTCATTTCTTCACCTCTTCCTACCTCCACCTTGCAGTGTGTTATGTTGACCCAGCCAACGCTGGAATCAAAGAGCTTTGGAAACCTCCTTTGGAGCTTTGTGGCAGTAATTAAAGTTGTCAGTATGTGGTTCTGTACAAGAGGAGGATTAGGATTCCTGTTGCTGAATCTCAAACTGAGCTGACAATATGGTACAACCACAAAGCCAAGGGCTTCTGGGACGTCCGCCAGTGGCTGATAGATCCATCAATATGACGGCTTTAGTCAGTGTTGATTGCTCTCCAGAGTGGCTCCTGTTTGGCTTGATGGTGCAATGGTGCATGGAGTTTTCCACATTCATGTGATTTACATTTTGATTTGAAAGATCTGGGCCTTAATTGCATAGTGGTGGGGGTCATTATGGACCCAATACAGAACAAGGAGATCGGAACCTTCTGAAACCTCCAATAAACTCACAGGAGGAAACAGGATGTGAATTCTGTGTGGAACCTTCTGGTGCACAATAAAGATGTAAGTGAAGGAAAATGAGTTGAAATAATCCTTCATGCTCAGCACAGTCCTGTCACTATTAATTTATCCTGTTATGAGTTGTGATCACACAAACACACTGTGACGTCACACTGGTACACTGACCATCATCAAGTAACTTCAGGTACTCCAAATATCCTCTGTATTTGAGGAATGTCAGGCCACTGAACATTAAACAGTAAAATGCAATACCCCTATCATTTATGTTTTTATTCCTCATCCAGAACTGATCCTCTGTGTCAAAGCTCATGCATTTACTGTTGGACTAACACTGACGTAAACCCTGATCCTTATCTGTGACAGCTCCACGGAGGTTTAACGTCTGGGAACACACTGATAGGGTCGTCACACAATCTGTTTACGGCCGTGCTGGAGGGTCACATTTCCTGGAATGTCATGTGATAACATTGTCACCAAGCAGCACGGAAACTTCCTTTTCAAAAGGTTGCCTTGAAACTCTGGTAATTATAGCAAAGGAAACACTCTAAGATGTGTGTTACATCACACGCACAAAAAAATGAAGGCAAAAGACCTGAAGACACACACTGTCTCATTGGGCCAATGAATACTATTCTTCCTTCCCAGAGATGCTTTAAGAGGAATCACACAGAGAGGAACACACACACACACACACACACACACACACACGCATTAGACTGCAGGTGATACTTAAAAACCTCTGACTGATTGACTCCACCTGTGAACAGCTGCGTTTCATCTGTTCGTTTAATTGAAAGGCTTTGTGTTATTCCAGCTTTTCCTCATCCCTTAATCGCCTTGTATGATTAGATTAATTTCATCCTTTTGTAGTGTGGCATCATCGCATCTGAACTTCAAAACTTCTTCACTTCAGCCTGGACATTTGACCCATTCATACATGACATCCTCATGTGTGTACATACAGCTGAAGCTCCCTTTCCAAAGGGATCTAAAGGCAGTATCGTCCAGACCACTGCCAGTATGGTCTACAGACCATAAACAATGTGAATTAGGGGCGCTCTGAATTGTGGAAAATGGGCTGCTCTGTGGTCTCTTAAAGGTCCGGAACCACATAGTTTCTGGAAAAAGGAAATTCCACCAGATGAGATATTTGCTTTGGTCCAAACTAGTCATTTTCAGTGTAGATGCAGGACAGATGATGTTCTGTCACATGTTAAGGAGACTTTGAATTGGGAAACATGCAGATAGTGGAACAGTAGTTCTTTATTCACAGTGAGGAGGACTTTAAGAGGGTGACACATAACAGAATGGGAAGGAAGGAAGGAGAACGACCATTCTGTCCCTGCGAAAGTGTGTAAATCCTGGGAAACACAGATGAAGCCCATTTGACCTGAAAGGCACGGGTTTGTTTCCCATCATCTGGACTCTGGGCTGACAAGGAACCTGGGAAAAACATGGACATTCCAGTATAAAAAAAGGGACAACCAAGAACAGAACACAAACAGATATAAAACAAGATCACACTCACCCTGAGTCCATCCTCTAACCTTTTTCCTAAATTTTTCTCAAGTTTTTTTATCTTCTATTTGTTGATGTCTTGTCCTGTCTTGCAGCTTGTAGCATGAATTTTGGCAAGGACCTGGCCTTTTAGGTACAATTTTGTAACAAATCAGTCAAGTCACACATGGTCACACATTCATACATAGTTACGTGCAGAGACAGTCAGTTGTAAGCACTGTAGTTATTGCACATTGTTGAAATGGATTATTGCACTATTATTATGTTCCTTTTCATTTGGTGAAAATGCAGCAATGGAAAACATCATACTAAAATATAGGTGAGTTGTATTGCAAAACAAAACCATACTCTATTCCACTGAAACTGTTCTGCTTGATCCTGTTGGTTTTATATAAGATCCAGTGGACTGCAGCAAAGTCTGAGTCAGATGAAGATATATGGAACAGCCTCAGTGGTTCTTTGTGTTTCGTGCCTCAGTGTGTCCTTCAGTACCCTCAGGTCCACATGCTAATAGGGTCTCACTCCACAAAAATGGGGGGAAAAAAGAGGAAAGAAATCCATTTTCAGCAGCGAGGCATCGCTCCATCTGCAGAGCCACAGCAGCCTCATTTTCCTGGGTACATCACACAGCCGGCTGATTGTGAAAGATGATGCACTCGCACCCTGCTAACAGGTTCACACAAGCCCACATGCTTTAGCCACCCTGGGCTAATCCAATTCCACTGCCATTCTATAGCTAATAGAGTGTGTCTGTTCCTCTGTGGAGCTGGGCTCAGAAAAGGGAGGCTGACGTGGTCCAGAATGGCCTAGGGCTCCAGGTCAACGGTCACCACAGTGGAGTACAGAGGATTTATTCAAGGATTTATTGCTGTACATGTGATTAACATGCGCTGAGATCTGTATATATTCTGCAACAATGAACATACATATTAGGGTAAAAAGATTGATTGTTTCTATCCTCATGTCCTGGATGAAAATCTTCCTATCACCAAAGCCATGACCAAAGCCAACGATGATCCACAAATACATCGGAGTTTCTCCCACTATGAAATGACAATCTTCATCATCTGAAGTGATATGAATGTGACATTTACAGGAGACATTATTCTGGTGACAGGACCATTTCCTGCCAGGATTAAATATAGTCATATTTCATGCAAATTAATTTCAGTGAAATATTGCAACAGTTTTCTAGTCCTGAAAAGGTGTTTTGGTGTGAAATATGATACTTCTGAAGTCTCTACAGTCTGTCACACACTTCAGCTGAGTTTATAACCATGTCATACAAAGTAGAACGCACACACCAGTTCGAACAAATCAGCCCGTGAAACTCATTAGATTAACACTCACAGTCTGTGTAAACAGAAACATACTCTTCCTGTTTACAGCGTCAACACATTAAAGGTTCAGTGTGTCACATTTATTCTTCTGCTGGTGAAGTTTCAGTTCATGAACTGAAAGTTTCAGTTCATGAACTGAACATCCTTTCCACCACTCATGAAACACACAGAAATTACAGACAACATTCCCTTTTCCATTGGACATGTAAACTGAACATACAGTTTACATATATGTAACTGTATGTTACATATATGTAACATACATATTTACTAAATATCGAAGAGACACAAGTGTGTTATGTGGGTTTGTCCATTAAAACATAAATGTGTTGATGTGTTTCTTTCTGAAGGGATGTCAGTAGAAGTAATTCCACAACCATTGGAATGAACATAGATCTGTGTTGTGTAGAATGGTGGTTCATCCTCTATCCTGTAGTCAAATCAACACTGATGTGTTCTGGTGTTTCTGGTGAAAAACACAAAAAAACCTTCCTATTGGGATTTTTTCATTAGACAAATTTTATGCATGCACTTCTATTCACATAATTTGAGGGTCAATGGAAAAGGGACTAATGTGGGTTAAGTTCAGTTGATCCAGACTCAGCTGACATTGATGGACAGCAGTGGACAACACCAGCAATATAACAAAAGAAGAAGATGATGTCGACTGTGTACGATCATGGTGGGATTCTGTCCGTTCCATATAAACCTATGACTGAACAACAATGAAAACACATATAGTCATATCTGGGGGAGGGGTCTACACCCTGGAAGTGTCACTCGTTCATCACAGGTCTAATTGAGATGGAACCATGACTATTTGCACCCATCTAATCATTAAACATATACATTTTTGGAACATGTCAGCATGGATTTCAAAAGGTTTGGTCTTGGAAAACATTAAAGAAAAAGAGAAAGGGTCTTGCAACTAACTCATATCCTATACAGCTGCTTGATTTGCTCATTTTAATTGGATTTGCTTTACATGAAATTACTTTCCTCTCTGGACATGAATGAGCGAAAACCATCCAGACACATGTAAAGAACCAGAACATACAGATAAAGATACACCAACACTTGGCCATAAACTGCATTCGGTAACAATATAAATCTAATTAGTGTTCCTCTTACTTATTTCTCTTCTAAATATATGAAAAACTAAAGTGTGCTATCTCCTCGCAGCAGCTGTGTGAGTGTTACTGTACAGAAATAGGCCCCAGGAGATGCACTGTAAAGAAAAGAGTGATGAGGCTGTCGTTGACAACTGGATTAGTCATTAGGATTAGTCACAACCAGGAGGAAGCTCCACGCAGCCTCGAGCCATCCATTAAGTCCACGTCAGCTGCTCGCCATCGGTACGCTGGTGTTCTGCAAAAGGTCATACACCCGTGTCAAATAGGTACCTGGCGCTGTGCTTTGTGTTGAAGAATATTTCCAAAAAAGACAAACATATGGGTGTTCTTCTGCCAGGCGATGTCTGTATCAGACAGTGGAATCCTGAGGAGAACAAATGATTCCATCATATAAATACATAGCGGCATGTTTACGCCCACTGCACCCTCCACTGGATCCACACAGGGTTTTCATCGCTGTGTGAATTAAGCCTCGCTGCTCTCCGACCTACAACATCACAGGCATATTTCACTCACTGCTTTTAACTCCTGACACACGTATCTGCTACATAAGTACACACAAAAACAAGACATTTACACAACAATACACCCCTGTTATCTATCCTGTAGTAACATACACCCAAACACACTGTATGATGTAAATGTTATGTGGATGCAGTTCAATTGATTGCACAGCAGAGCATCATGGGAAAAAGCCATAGAACAACCCACAGGGGTTGATGCACATGCATGTTAATCAGCTGAATGGAAGTCGATACAGTTAAATACATGAGTGTATGTCGGAGTACAGCGCTATATCTGAAAAGCGGGTTTAATTCACAGATATCTGCAGGGTTTACCATTAACACACACCGGACAAAAGACCAGCCCGAAAATGTTTTCATTGTTTTTCTAAAACTTTAGAAATGTGTACGTATCAGCACAGGCGCAATATCAATGTCTATCACTGTCACTGTTTGTGTCATTTGAAAACTTCCAGAACCTGCTGCAAGTAAAGACTTTGGTGTGTCCAGTGATTTACGGGACATTAGGACAGTGAATAACACTGCAGGGACAGACCTGTCAATGTGAAATGTACATGGGTCAAAACAGGCAACCGAAGGGTCAAAGGTCAAACAGACCCACAGTAAATTGCATCATATTCTATATCAACTGACGACTTGTCCAGGGTCCCCCCCCTTCGCCCTTGAGCAGCTGGGATAGGCTCCAGTAACCTCCACAACCCTGCAAAGGATAAAGCGAGTTTGGAAGATGATTGAATGAATATTCTATATCAAATGAAATTGTACCATGTGAATCTAAAAACATGAGCCTCTGAACTACTTCCCTGAATTACAGGTGGGATGTAATAATGCAAATGCACTATTCAGGCAAAATACACATACACAAATCCCATCCTTAATAATAGCTCAAGTGCTCTTGTTAAAGCTGTGTTGACAGAATTATGAGAGTCTGTTGAACACACACAGAACCACTAAACCGTCTCTTATTTACCATAGTGCATATTGGCCATTACCTTGGACTGTGATCTAAAAACACACTAGTTTGTTAGTGTCGGCAGATGTAGTAAGTGCTTTGTATATTTACTGTTGATGTGGCCCCTTCCTGTGATTGTCTAAACTCTCTGCCACCATAAAGGTCAATGGAGCTGCTGGAGTGTTTCTGTTGTTGCTCATAAGTGCTGCCAAGTATTCACCCAGGTCTGTGTCTGAAAGTACATGTGCAAATGCAGTGTTGTTACTGCGGCTACCAATCAGGGTTAATGAAAAGGAGTCTGCTTTACTGCTTAAACAGTTCAGGAACACAACTGACATGACTGATTCTTGATACAATGCTAACCTAGACTAGATTTGTCATTTACAACCTAAAAGGAGAGGTATGGCAGGTCGCTCCTCCCTGCAGCTGTCAGGTGTTTTAACAGTAATAACAGTAACTGACTATGACTATGATTATTATATAATTGCTAT
>JAPTHA010174838.1:0-14431 GCA_029814585.1 Gymnapogon annona | reverse complement strand
ATGCACACACACACACACACAACACACACACGCATACACACACACACACACACACACCTCCCAAAATGAACCTCCTGAAGCACCCAGGCCACCGCCTTCCCCCCTCCCCTCCCCTGTCCTCCCCTCCCTCTCTCACACACACTCTGTAGACTGAGCCAGCGTGCTCACTGTCCTGAAACATGATGAACCATTCAGCCCTATGGGAATTTCTCCTCCCAGCAGCTAGCGTCAGCTACATCTGTGTCTGCCAGTGGATGCAGCGGCAGCAGCAGCACATGCACTGGCTGTGAGTTGGGCGTCAGGCAGCCTCTCGCTGACGTTCTGTCTCAAACTTGACTCAGAGGCAGCACAGTTTTTCTAGCTCAGCTCAGCACAGCACAGCTCAGCTCAGCTCAGCTCACACCAGAAGGGGATAGTTTCCTTCCCATCAGCATGTTTGGCCTCGTGGGCATGTTCTTATGATTTATGACCATGTGAAGAAGGATGCTCGGCAACTTGAGGATACTTTTGTTTGAAGGTGATGGCGATGGCGGATGCTTGTGGTTGTGGAGGAGACTGTGATGCTGAGCTGAGCGTCTCCTGAGGAGGGATGACCACAGTTTTCAGGTGCTCGTCCTTCTCCTGCTCTCCGTCTTCTCACTCTTCTGTGCTGTCACTTCTCCCTCAGTCCTGGGGTGTGCAGGAGTGAAGTCAGCAGGATTTCTTGTCCACCTCGGTGCTCTCTCCCACTGTGTTTTGATCCACTTCCACGTTGCCACACTTAACCCCACGGCTTCTGAGGAAAAACAAAGGGATTAACTATGAACTTTCCTCCCGGCAGGAGACACAGCCTGCCCTTAAACTCAGCACTGTGACGTCCAATCAAAGTAAACCGTGAGTATGTATGTATTTTTTAAACATCGCTCGCTGGTTTCAAAGTCTCCAGAGAATCAAAAGTGATTGAACGTGCACTTTTTGATTAATGCACAAAGGCATGACCTGGATTTAAGAAGAAATAGCATCATGTGTGCACAAGTGCATGTCTGAGAGGTCTCAGCATGTATTTTTAATGCAGCCTTTTACCTTAATGAAAGCAACTGAGGATGTGCTCTCGGACTGATGTGTGTGCTTCATTTCTTCTGACTTTCCACATAGAAAAACAGTGCAAATACAACAGCATGTGCATGTATTTTCAGGTAAATCAAAAAGTTGACAAGTTGCTGCAGAATAACTTGACAATATTTACATTTTCGTAACATGTAACAAATTCAACACCCGGACGCTTTATTTATTCATATATATTCCATTTCCCCCTCAGTGAGTGTTCGTCAGATATCTAATGTCATTTTTCATCCATATTTACTGTACTTGTTTGCCAATGTAATGTGACTGACTGGCGGATTTTCTCACATCCTTCTCTCCTTAGTCCTTATTTTACTCTCTCCATCATTTATAAACCGATTCCTAACAATGCTGTTCTTCAGAAATGTTAAATTCATGGTAAAAAAAAATCAATATATTTCTTCAAAAGACTAGAGCACTAAGCTCTTATGTTCTCTCCTCCTCCCTTTGATTAAGGGGAAATGACAAAAACAAGGAAGGATTAAGCAGTGAGGCATGGTTTTAACAAGTCCACCCGGTCCCCACAGATCTGGTGAGGTGCAACAGCAAAGGCAGGAAGGTGATGATGCTGTCAACAAACTCTGGAAAAGGTTTCTGTGAAACGGTAATGGTTTGGTAGGTGTGGGGGAAAAAAAAGCTTCTTTTTGGGGTGGGGGCTGGGGGGTGTTAAAATTTTAAAGATTAGCTTGGATTGGATTGGATTAGCTCATTAAAGTTATTGTGAGGAAGGAAACACTTTGGATACTAGCAGGATAAACTATTAGATTCTTGTGCGAATATACAATTTACACTTATTTTGTATATTACATTTTTTAAAAATGTAAAAAAAAATATTGTTTTAAACTTTAAAAAGCACAGTTCGATGGTTCCGAGAGGACTATGGGAAATGACACGTTTTAGGAACAAACATAAAAATAACCTAGAGGCATGAAGACACAGACGAGTGATATTTAGGAAACCATCCACACAAGAGCATCAATGAGTCAAGCTACATCATTAACCAAATGATGGGGCATTATTAAAATGTTCTCCTAGAGGCAGTAAGTGTTTAGGTTTTATTGCCCTCAGCAAGTGCTAGAACGCCAGTGCAGTCCATAAGCAGACCATAATATCCACCTAATGACCATCATTTTTCAGCGAAGCAGAAATCTAATTTAAAATTTATCCTTGTTTTAATATCAGAGTTAAGTAAAACGGTTGGAAACAAAGGGCGGCGCGGGAGACTTTATCTGTTGTTTATGTGTCTTTTGAATGAAATATTGCATCGCAGATAAGACCACTGACACGGACGAACTATTGAATAATTCAGATGACATGTTTTAGAACCTCGTCTTAGGGGACATTTATTATCCTCTTTCTTCGTCCATCAGTGACTGAGTCCTCATATGATTCACGCATTGCTCAGGTCTTCTTTCAGAATGCCATGTATGCAGGAATGGTAACCATGGGTCACTGGTCTGACTACAGGATGCACTGAACTATTGTGCCAAAGAGCTCTGGGCTGATTTGCACATCACATATATACACTCACCACGCAGACACACACACGGTGTCCTTTGCCTCCCATGCTTTCGCCGGGTTCACTGTTCCCCTTGTTGGGCTCTCTCTCTCTCTCTCTCTCCCTCTGTCATCTTCTACAAATGCCAGAAAAATGCTTTCACTTTCTCATTGGTGGTGTGCGAAGCAGCAGTGGTACTGAAACCAAAGGAGAGGGTTAGACAAAGGTTATGCATGACTGGGAGGCCTGGTGTGGGCCACGGCGAGGAGGTGCAGCACGGGAGATTTGATGGCCGGCTGCCAGAGGACCTGAAGGAAACCACCCTTTCAACATGTCCTCCTCTGCACTGGGCTCGAAGGTTCTGATCTGTGATCTCTTTTGAGTCACACACCAGGTACTTTTTTATCGCCAGATCAATGACCATTACTTATGTATACCGCACTAACACGATATTTCAGGAAGTAGTCTGATACTCTTAGGATGTATACGTAATAGGGGAGACTCGGCTGTCTTGGCAAGAAACCAAAACTCAGCCTCCTCTGCACCAGGTTTTGGCACTGATTGCTATTAATGACCTCCGACGATAGTAATTTAATAAATGCAGGCTGTATGCTGCATCTTTATCTTTGTTTTTTTAGAACAATTTTTTTTTCTTCCTGCCAGACAGTCAGGATCCCGAAGTTTTGTGCGTCACCTTTGAGGCCAGACAGCATAGATACAAAAGTCCCAAATCAGGCCACAACTGACTCTATTCACTATTTATAGTGATGCAGAGTCCATGTTTAAGCTCCACTCCCAGTTCTGAGTGTACCATTAAAACACTTCCTGCTTCAATTTCCATACTATTAGCAGGCTTGACGTGTTCTACCTCAAGAGGTCACAAGGTAGAAAAAGTCTATTCTTTGTGTGTTTAAGTATGCACACGTGTTACTGACTCACACTCACCAGTGAGTCAGGAACATGCATGTTTCATAATCACTATATTTGACGTCATTCATTAATTCTTTTTGGGGTCATCACCAGTGAGTCAGTCCTTCCAATTAGCTTTGACCAAAAGTCAGAAAACTCAGTACTGAACAATTTGTCGCACCTAAAAATAAATGAAGAAAAAAAATTCTATTTTGTTTGACATCGTTATGACCTATACAGTGCGTCTTTGTTTTATTGTATTAGTTCTGTTAAAGTAAGCAAATACTAAGGAATTGTGGATTGCACCACTTGGATTGCATATATTTAATGCAATCTTCTATATATTATATAGTGCTTTTCTACATAGTTATGTTGCCCAAAGCGCTTTGCATTGGCCTTACATTCACCCATTCCCACACAGGTGGGTGGCTCCAGTGTAATGTTTGTGGCAAGTTGAGTGATGTGATAAGAAATGTCATTTTATTAGCAGATGAAAGACAATACAAGTCCTTAAGGAGAAACCCCTGGGTGCGTGGAATGTTATTTTTGTGGGCCTCGGGCTGCCACCAGCACTCCTGCTAACCTGCCACTGTCAAAAGAATGCCAATGAGCTCGGGTCGCCATAACACCCAGTATATATTACGGCGAGGCTAGGTTTTGATATGTGTCCCATTGGTGGAGCTTTCACTAACTGCCTGCTCGTGTGGAATCAAGTGAGAAAAAGAAGCAGAAAAGAAAAAAACCCAATTTTCTCTGGATGATTCCATTTGGGACACACATTGACACGGAGTAAAACAAGTTATCTGGCTCGATATTGGGCAAATTGTTTTTCTTGCCCAGTGCAATGTGAGAAGAGCAGCACATCATTATTGTTGTAAGAGTTGGAAGGGGTATTCCACAGGGCACCCCTTCCTCCCCCTAACAGATTCGACTCAGACGGTCCACGTCTGTGTGATGAGGGTGGATATGAGTTTCATTATCTTGTAAAGCCAGTGCTTCCCAAATCTTGGTGGTAATAAGACATTTGTCACTGCTCATCCCCATCCTCCTTGGGCGGGGGGTGGGTTGGGGGGGAGTCAAGCAGTTGCTGAGGTGTCTGTCAGGGCGTCTGTGTTAATTTGCCATTGGCCCAAAGGTTTAATTGGAGGCGGATGTTCTCTGCAGAGACGAGCTTCACCCAGAGTTCACTGTTGTTCCACGCTGATAGCCTCGGGTTGTGTATTTCTCTCCTGAAGGCGGATTTCTGTCACTGTTGGAAAAACTGGCATCGGGAGCGTTTCGGCGTATAGAATTTCAGAATTGGGAGATAGGTGGGTCACACACAGGACACTGATCCATAACCAGGCACTGAAATCCCCTTATTTTTAGCAGAGAAAGTGAAAGCGTGGCTGAAAATACCATTGCCGTCAGTTTGGCTGAAGCATCTCCCGAGGGAAGAGCATAGTCACCGGAAAGCTTGAATCGGGGAGTGAAAACTTGTTATCTCAACTGACAATGTGGAACAGTACAACACTAAGAGTAGCCTCGCTGAGGAGTAAAAAAAAAAAAAAAAGACTGAATGCTGAATGGTCTGATTTCACTCCCCCCAAAAAAGACTCCATTCTCTTATAACAATATATTATAATGCATGTATGTATTGACTGAAGGAAGAAAAATCCTTGACTTGTGGTGATTTATAGGATTCTTTTATGCATGCAGTTAAAATCAATATCAAGGCAGAGAAAAAAAAAGTGGTGCACAAGCTGTAACATACAACATCTGAACTATGGAAAGTACCATTACATTTTCTCTCAAAAGAAAGACAGCACAAGCAATCCTGCCTCACTATTGATCGCTACGTCCAGCACCCAGGGGTGAAATGTGCATACACACCACTAGACATGTGCTGGGCCTGCTCTAGTGTAACCTTTCATGTGTGTAGAGTGTTGGCTGCCCTCTGCTGATGCATGGACTACATATATATGCGTTATAACACTGTACCTGCCTCACATTCTCACCAGTGTCATCTACTCCATATCCAACGCCTGAGGAGCACATGCCATTACTACAAATTAACTAACTAAGTGTCTAACATTGGGCTGATGTTCTGGTGGCTCCGACATATGCATACAAAAGCGCTATTTTAGAATAATCACACAATATGTTCAAACCTCATTTAAAAAAAGACCAGAATGCGAGTGATTGGCAAAAAAACAAGAAAAATGCCCCGTGGTCATCTGTCTTGTGAAGTGTTTCTTCACAAATTGCCTATAAATACAAATGTGCTCAGAGCTCAGCGTGCAGAAAATGTTGGATATTTTAGAGCAGTCTCTCTCAGGAATTATTGTACGCATCGCAGAAAGAGGCATTTGAACAACAAATAGAGCTGTCAGAGTGTTTGAGACGCAGACAGAGCGTTGGCTTGATGAAACTCAAAGTGTGGCACGAAAATGCTTCACTTTTTACAGTATTGTCCCTACAAATTACATTGTTCTAGGAGCAGCATTTACCAGGAAGTACAGGTTTACACTGCCTTGTATCAAGCTGAACGTAGGAGAGACAATGGCCCTGTGTGAAATGTTCAAAGCTGCATACCCTCTTACACAGAGCATCTGAGGACATGTTGTTTCCTGTGGGGGATCAGGGGACACACAACCCCATGGACCATAGAGATAATGATTTAGACCATAGCTGGAAGATAGCACAATCAAATGTCATGTTTTCTCATTCATAGGATAAAATGGCCTTAGTGAACTGTAAAGTGACTTATGCTGCACTATTAATAAAACAGCACAGATGTAGAGCAAGGAATAAGATTACATAATGACCTGGATTTTTAAAAAATATATTTATTTTTTAAATATGCCGCAGATGTTTCCAGAGATTGCCTAAAACACTCCATATGGGTACACACACAGGGGCTTATTTTTTTTAACTGTGTAAGAGTTTTGGTGAGAATGGTTTCATCTCCATAAATTCAATAAATGTAACTGAAAAATAACAGGTGTTTAAAAAGAATATAAAGTGTGTTGACAACATAACGCTGTTCTTTTATGTTCCCTTTTAAAGCATAGGCAATTTATCTAGAGTTTTTAAGAAGCAAAAAAAAATCATCCTTTGTCTTTGAGACTTGAACGTGATAGTCAACGTGCAGAAACGTTGCCATCTAGTGGCAGTGAACGCACCATTCTCATTGCAGAAATGAAGGCTCTGACCCACTCTCTGTCTCTCCTCAGCTCCCTGAGGATGAGCAGCCCAGACCGTCTCGTCGCATCTGAATGCCAATAAAAGCAGGACAATGGAAGGAGAGAACAGACTGAACTCCACTGTCAATAGTACTATGGACCTGCACTTGGTCACACACAGTCTCTGGGAGGTCATCACCATAGCAACGGTGTCAGCCATAGTCAGCCTCATCACCATTGTGGGCAACGTCCTGGTGATGCTCTCCTTTAAAGTCAACAGCCAGCTGAAGACAGTCAATAACTACTATTTGTTGAGTTTGGCAGCTGCAGACCTTATCATCGGGGTCTTCTCCATGAATCTGTATACTTCCTATATACTGATGGGCTACTGGGCTTTAGGGAATCTGGCCTGTGACCTATGGCTGGCACTGGATTACGTGGCCAGTAATGCGTCAGTCATGAACCTGTTGGTGATTAGCTTTGACAGATACTTCTCTATTACCAGACCTCTGACCTACAGAGCCAAACGGACTCCGAAACGAGCCGGGATCATGATTGGTCTGGCTTGGCTGGTGTCTCTGATACTGTGGGCACCACCCATCCTCTGCTGGCAGTACTTTGTAGGGAAAAGAACTGTTCCTGAGCGCCAATGCCAGATTCAGTTTTTTTCTGAGCCCGTGATAACATTCGGAACAGCGATTGCAGCCTTTTATATCCCCGTGTCGGTCATGACAATCCTGTACTGTCGGATCTACAAGGAGACGGAGAAGAGGACCAAAGATCTGGCAGAGCTTCAGGGGATCACCTACTCCACAGACCCTGGGGGGAACCAGCCTCAGAAGACCATTATCAGGTCCTGCTTCGGCTGTAAACTAAGGTCCACTTCACATGACCGGAATCAAGCTTCTTGGTCGTCGTCGAGCAGAAGCAACGCCGCCAAGTCGGCTGTCACTACCAACGATGAGTGGTCCAAAGCAGGTCAACTGACCAGTTTCAACAGCTATGCCTCCTCGGAGGACGAGGACAGGCCCGTGTCTCCCGGAGGCTTCCAGCCCACCTTCAAGAATCAGGCGTGCGAGAACAGCAAGAGTGCAGCGGGCAGCGAAAACGAGCAACTCAGCAGCTACGACGAGGACAGCTTCTTTCAGACGCCGCCCAAAAGCAACTCCCAGAAGAGTAAATGCATGTCCTACAAGTTCAAACCCGTGTCCAAAAACGCACATGCCGAGCACCAGAGCAAAAACGGAGACACCAAAATGACCT
This sequence comes from Gymnapogon annona, assembly GCA_029814585.1. Classification (NCBI taxonomy): domain Eukaryota; kingdom Metazoa; phylum Chordata; class Actinopteri; order Kurtiformes; family Apogonidae; genus Gymnapogon; species Gymnapogon annona. The sequence goes on along the minus strand of JAPTHA010174838.1, from coordinate 6,496 downwards.
CATCCACCTTCTCCTCTGCCGAGTCCATGAGCGTTCCGTCCACCTCGTCGGCGTCCAAACCCATCGACGCCACGCTGAAGAACCAGATCACCAAAAGGAAGAGGATGGTTCTGATCAAGGAGAGGAAAGCGGCTCAGACGCTCAGTGCCATCCTGTTGGCCTTCATCCTGACGTGGACGCCGTACAACATCATGGTGCTCATTTCTACCTTCTGCTCAGACTGCATTCCTCTCTCCCTGTGGCACCTGGGCTACTGGCTGTGCTACGTCAACAGCACCGTCAACCCCATGTGCTACGCCCTTTGCAACAAGACTTTCCAAAAGACCTTCCGCATGCTCTTACTCTGCCAGTGGAAGAAGAAGAGGATTGAGGAGAAACTTTACTGGTACGGACAGAACCCTGTGGTCAACTCCAAACTGACATGACTTGTTTTTTCTATACTGGCGGTGTTGTGTTTTTCTACAGTGTTGGTATAAACGTGTGTACTGGCTTTACGATCAAGAATTCTACATGTGAGATGGTATCAAAAGTAAAAAAAAAAAAAAGAAGAAAATATTACACTGGGCGTTTGGTGCAGTTCCATGCGTTGCTCTTTAATCAGTTGGTAATGCTTTCATTGTATGTTATTTAATGGAAACTTTGAAATGGCCGTCAAACATCAGTAATTGCATTGTAAAGGTTGTTAAATATTACTGTTACTGATATTTTCTCCTGAAATCCAATGCACAAATACAGAGATCAGCACACAGGTGACTCTATAAATGTACTGTTTGTATCTGGAGTGTACATTTTGATACCACAGAAATGATAGTGAAATTATTTTAATTGCAGTATTTTTGTTTAAGCAGTGCTAAAAAAAATCGCCAGCGTCCTCATCTATTAGATGCTCTGACACACACACATACACACACACACACACGCACACAAACACACGCACACAAACACACACACACACAGAAAATGTCTTTAACGTGCAGATGTTTTATCAGTAGTGAGTACCGTGTTTTTGTTTGGAGGAGTATATCTTAATGGCTATTTTAATTTAAAGGGCTAATAAATGTCGTCCTGATGTCGGAATCTGCTTGCAAAGTCAAGATTGTAACTTGAAATTAAAGCCTTTAAATTTGTGCCATGTTCTCATTTACAGATCAATTATGAACCCGCTTTTAGTATTGTTGCGCTTCTCTGCTATTTCTGTCTATTTCAGTGAAGATCATTTACAAAAGGAAGCCAAAAATAGAACTAAATTGAACTGAATATCCAAATGATTCAACACTCACTTCGAAAACAGCCTGACAAAGAATGACAGTATTTTCATAGGGAAAGGTAGGGTAGATTTAAGAGCACACATTGTTTATTATTGTTTCTGTTTTTTTAACTCATCGACCTCAGGATATATTGTCTTTTTCAGCACTGATTTGAATTTTCATTTGTTTTTTCTCTGAATTACTAATATGTTATCTTCCCTTGTATTCTGGCAAACTTGTACTCGTACTGTGGTTTGTGAAATGTTTTGTTCATATATTGTATCTGTATGCACCAGATGGAGGATGACATACAAAGGATATTTTACAAGTGTCATAAGCTATATTGTCGAGAAAACACTTTGGTGTAACTGTGATAAGCCAGAAATCTGCATTTGCAAAACAAGAATGGAAGAAATGCTTTGCTCTGTGTCCTGACATGATGTACAACCAACACTACAGCTAAAACCCTACAGCATTTTTATACAGTGTTTCTGGTTTTCTTTTCTTTTTGTATTTTGGTGATTATGTCCATTTATGTGCATTTCTGAATAAAATGTGGTTAACTGACTGAGAACAGACATAGCTTTTAGATGACCCAAGGAGAGAAGTGTGAGACAGTGTGACAGTCGAATAGAAACCCCTAAAAACTACATATGACATCATCCTTGACAGATAATCCAAATGTGTCATAATCCAGAAAATCCCAAAACACTGGCGTTATAGCTCGTCCTTTACGCAGTCTCCACTTGGAATCAGTTTAAATGTATCTGACGGTCTCACCATCATCCACGCATACTTGCACAGCCTCTCCTTGTTGCAGTCCTTCTGCCAATAGATGACGTTTCTGCGATTGAGGTTGGCACCGGCGCAGGCGTCATACCACCAGCCCCCTCCCGCCACCCCCTGGAACTCCAATTTAGCACAATTCTGAAAGTAGTTGTCATTGTCCCGGTCTTTAGTGGTGAATCTTTGGTTGTCATGGAGGTAATTTTCTGTATCCAGAGTCAGGGCGTCTATGGCAGTGCCCTGAAACAACCCCAGCCTCAGTCTGTATGCTGACGCCTCGTCCTCCACCAGGACCGGATCGTATTCTCCTGTCTTAGTGGCAGCATCCCGGTCCACTAGTTTAACTCCCAGCTTATATCGAGCAGGGCCACGGGTCAGCTGATGGAGGTATTCATTGCCCAGCCAGTGGTCTCCGGTAACGTCCCCAAACCCATGCTTGTACTGGGCCCAGGTGCAGTCAAAGTCCACGCTGCTGTTGACAGTGATGTGCTGCACCACGGTCCAGCCTCCCTCCTGCATCGCACAGTAAGCCACGATGGGGGAGTCTCCTGGTTGGATGAGGTACACTCCATCTCTGGCCTGACCCAAAGAGGTCATTAACATTTCATGACAGTCTCTGGGAAGCACTGTGGAGCAAAGGCACATGTTAGATGCAAAAAAAAGTGTAATTTTAATGACATGTTTACTTACCCCGAAATATTATCTGGAGGCAGATTATTTCCACTTTACTCATCATATATAAAGGATTTCTTGTGATTAACACTGATCACAAGAAATTTGATTTATTTAAACTAAAGAATGACGAGGAGAAAACAATGTTAATACAGCATTCACAATCAAGCCCAGGGAGTTTTTTTGTTTGTCATGAATTGATTACATTATGATGGAATCACAGCGCACACACCATGGTTTCTCAATGCCCCCTGGGTAAACATGATAAAACCTTGATCGAATGACACACTATTACAGCTGTTTGTTTGACGATCTGTGTTACCAGTGTACACAAATCACCTCATGGGACATCACGAATGAGTCACCGGGGCAAATTTGTGTCTGAAGTAGGGAATTTGACCCCGACTCACAGAAGAATCCATATTGTGTAGGGTAATCTGAGATACGAGCAATAATCTGGCCTTTACATGACTTCACCTTTCTCGCACAAAGTCATGGAACGTAAAGAAAACGACTGGGAAAAAGAATCAGAATGAAAGTAGAAGAAAATTCATATTATATCTACTGTACCTCTCATTCCACGGTTCAGGACTAAATTGTACTGAGTAGGGGAAAGCAGATTCAGGTTTTGAGCTTTGAGATGCTCCACGTCGACCCCGGCCACACTCAGCAGCAGCTGCAGTAGCACCACCAGCAGCCAGCAGCACTTCATCCTTCACCGTGTTTGGCTATTGGACCCAAAGTGTGTTATCACTACTGAATAATGGTTTTTGTATTCATATAAAATTTCAGGAAAAAACAAAATGACAAAGCTGTATCTCTATTAAACAAACACAGGAAATAAAGGGATGGTGAGACATATACATTTACCTTCAGCAGAGCCACCTGTATGCAGCAACGCAGGATAGAAGAATTGTTTTGTTTTGTTTTTACTCCTTTGCTTAATGAATGAAAAAGTAGCAGAAGGCAAACAAGCCGGTCGACCGCTGAGTGCAGATTCAGAGTTCATTGAATTACAGCTCCTCTCTCACAACTCCTGCTCTCCAGTCACAGCTGGACTTCAGCCTTGGGTTCACATCACAGAGGCAGACACCTACAATATCTCCCACTTATCTGTGTCAAGTTACATAAACCCCTTCGACAATGCAGAGATATGACCTGCGTAAAGCCCTATCTCTCCTTCATTTAAATCACTTCAAGAATCAATGAGGGCCAAGTCCAGCTCAGGCTCAATCAAAGCAGTTTGCCTAAAATATGGTTGTGGTCATGTGACAGCTATATTCTGCCGCGCTTGAAGTGCAGAGTATGGCACAGTTTGTACAATTTGTCAAGTGTTTACAGTTGAGTCTGATTAATTTACAAGGACCTAATTACATAATTTGTTTTGGTTCCATTACCCAATTATAATCACAGCCACAACTATTAAAAAAAAACTGTACTTATCACCCATTGAAATACATATAGAGTACATTTAAGTCAGTTCATTTTTATATTCAATAACAAGATTGGCAGAAGCGACCCATAATAATGACAGCATCCTACTGGCCAATGAAAACACAAGACATTAAACTTGTAAAAACATGATATTTGTATTGCACCGTTTCAGTAATTCAGCAGTGTAAATTGCTCCGGCAGACATATGCATTAATAAATGAGCTATCTTAGGAAAGCTGCAAATGAAAACAACATCTCTTGAAAAATAAGACAAGTCGGCTGAGTTTTCATGAAACCTCCATGGTCTGTTTCCACACAGAGGTCCGTCTGTCTTCATTGTAATCACTTTAGTTGAGACAGGAAAGAATCAATGACCTGGAGAAAAACAGAACGATGAAGCTGGAGCTGGTAATGTTTTTCACTGCATATTTAGTAATAACACAAAGGTCCCACCCTATTCAAACAACACTGACCTTTGCTATTTCACCTGCGGTTCCTGGAACAGACCTGAGTACAGGTTCCTGTTGCCATAACTCCATTAGATACTGGTTAAAGACCTGGAAATTCCTGCAATGGAGCCATTAATGATTCATTAATTCAAATGAGCTTATATTCTTTTGCCGTTTGTTTATTTTTGTTGATGTTTCCCGAGATGCATATTTTTAATGATAACATAAACGCATCATAAATCTCATAAGACACATAAGCACTTACTTATCCAATGAAACTCCAGGCGATCCTTTGGAACCGTTTACTTTTAGTTCCTCCCACCACTTTTTCAAGACTGAATGTATCCACCTCAACCCAACAATAATATACCTGCAAAAATAAGGGTTAATTCCCATAATTGGCCTATTTTTGTGCGTTTGACTTGTATTGCATCATTGATTGATATTTTTCCAATACTTCTTACATTTCACATTCAGCTGACAGACAGCTTAAGCAGGAATACTCACTCTTCATATGGAGTTGAGAGCACTTTCCTGACTAATGGAAAGAGGTCAACACAACAGCCAATGGAAATTTTGGGAGGATCCTCATTAATGCTGTGAGAAATACATAATTTAAGTAATAGGCTTGTTGTCAACACCAAATATGAAATAAAGAAGAATGCAAAACCCTTACCTGTTGATTATCAGTGGGAGAAAATCAACAAGCACGCTAGCATCTTGTATTCTGCGCAAAGAGAGTTATGAAATGTTATTGCTGAAACATGAATAACAGCATGTGACATTTCAGGAATGAGACACACTCATATACCTTAACAAGTATGTCAACAACTCTCCAAAATTTCTCTGCCATAATGTGAAGGCCACTTTCAGCCTCAGATTTCTTCCAAAGAGCACATCTGTCATTAAGTTATGATCCCTCCTAAGCTGAAAATATAGTATCAGGTTAAAATAGTTTTATTTAAAAATGACAAAGTGTAAAACAGTCACAACACAAAGTATGAACTCCAGACTGAGGTAAGAGTGTGGTGTTATTTCAAACCTCTGCGACTGTACTGTAGTCAGTCTGTTCAGAACCAGTTCTACCAGTCTTGTGGTTGTCGTCAACATTTAGTGGGAAATCCCATGCGTCCATGTCAAATATCATCTCTTCCTGCGTGTCCTGCATGCTTTCTAGCTCATTCTCCTTGTTTGCAGCATCATAAGTCCTTCCTGGTCCAAGCTGCTTCTTCCGAGTCACAGTCAGATGGTGGGTCTTCCTCTTACATGACACCACCCGCTTTACTCTGCCTGGATTATTGCCAGAGCGACTCACAGGAAACCTGGGTGGAGTGAAATGCTTAAGCATTTGGTAGGAAAGAAAACTTAGGGCATAATACACTTGTTAGGTAAACATCCACAACTTACCTCTTTTTGTTGGACTCATCACTTTTATGGTAATTCACCTGCATTGAAAAAGTTTTATAATAGTAATAATAATAATAATAATAATGATGATGAGAAGAAGAAGAGGAAGTACACAGTTGCAGTATGCAGGTAAGAAGAATATAATAATAATGAGGAAGGAAGAATTAAAACTATAAATAATACAGTAATATTAAAGTACATGATAAAATACATTGCAATAATGCAACGCTAGACTCAAGTGGAGAATCAAGAGGCATTGATTTATTTAAAAACAAATAAATCAAATAGAAATCATATTTCAAGTCTGTTGATTAAAAAAAGTCTGGAAATATTGGAAATATGACACTAATGTTAATATCAACAAATAAAAGAGGCAGTGAACAAGATATATGTGGCTATAATACAAACAAATATTTATATTTGTACACACACACACACACACACACACACACACAGACACACACACACACACACACACACACACACACACACACACTCACA